>JAOVVI020003432.1:0-19100 GCA_028571085.2 Nepenthes alata | reverse complement strand
TCTTTATGTAAAATATTTTGAACGGAGCACATGGCTCTAAGATGACTGGTTGGCAAAGCTTTTCCTCTTTCCTCCCTTTTTTATCCTCTTTTCTCTGTTGTGATGAAGTCTTTATATAGTTGGAGGATTTTATAAATAACCAACCGACAAAGATAATCATCGCTCACACTCATCCGTAATCAACCGCCGAAAATAACCACCATCGGATTGGATAAAGTGGTTTGAACGATTTTTTGGGTATACTGTACCCATCATTAGCCCCTCATGCCGGGTGGTTTAAAATTTTTAACACCAGGCATGTTTCTGATGGGACGCTGTTTGTTTAATTTTATTGACTTACCATCTTTGGAAAATTTGAATTTTAAAATTCGGCCTCTTTTGAGCCACTTGATGATGTAACCGAGGTTTAGAATTCGACCTCTTTTGGACCGCTCGGTGATGTAATCGAGGTTTAGAATTTGACCTCCTTTTGGCCGCTCGGTGATGTAACCAAAGTTTACAATTTGACCTCCTTTGGGCCACTCGGTGATGTAACCGAGGTTTAAAATTTGACCTTCTTTGGACCGCTCGGTGATGTAACCGATGTTTAGAATTTGACCTCCTTTGAGCCGCTCCGTGATTTAACCGATGTTTAAAATTTGACCTCTTTTGGGCCGCTCGATGATGTAACAGATGCTTAGAATTCGACCTCCTTTGGCCCGCTCGGTGATGTAACAGATGTTTAGAATTTGACCTCCTTTGGGCCGCTCGGTGATGTAACCAAATTTTAGAATTTGACCTCCTTTTGGCCGCTCGGTGATGTAATTGAGGTTTAGAATTTGACCTCCTTTGTGCCGCTCGGTGATGTAACCGAGGTTTAGAATTCAACCTCCTTTGGGCCGCTCGATGATGTAACCGAGGTTTAGAATTCGACCTCCTTTGGGCCGCTTTGTATTCAAATTAGATGGTGTTCCATGTTCTTGGAGCGATATGGACCATACTCTTGGCTTTCATCAGTATTTAATGACTGAATCGATTCTCCGATCACCGTCATATCTTGTCGCTAGTGGCCGCTTGGGCTACGAGATTATCAATCCAAGCCTTTTTCTGCGAATGTTGGACGACCTCAATTACGTGGGAGTTGAAGGGTGACAATCCAGCGTAATAACTTGAGACCGGTATAAGTCGAAGCAGTTGAACCGCTAGAAGATTGTCAACAAAGGCCGTTGTGTTGGGTTCGGTTACTCATGGTAGGATGTATTGCGCACAATATGATCTCAAGAGAATTCCGGAGTAAAACTCTTGGAATTCAAATTTCTAAATGGAAATTCATAAATGAATAAAATCCGAACTAAAAATCTAGTGTGAATTATCTTCCTGAATGAAATTTGGTGTGCGGAAAATCCAGAGTGAATAAAACCTCTGAAGTGGCTGAAATCTGGAGTCAGATAAAATTCTAGAGTGAAAAAAAACTTTCAGAGTGGACTAAGAATCCAAACTGAGTAATCTTCCGGATTGAGATGATTCCTGGAATGACATAATCTGGCAAGAGAGCTCTCAAGCAGATTAAAGGTGAGTTATGGCGGTTTTTATCTGGCGCACCGGAGTTGACTTGGACCGGCTGTGTGAGGGAAGATGCCCGTTTGGATTTGGAACCGGTTTCTTGTGAGAAGATATCACCGGATTGGATTTTGCTGCCAGAGAAAATGTTAGTAGGCTAAATTACTGTCAAAATAAGTCTTGGTCAGCTGAGATAGTGAGCTGCTGCTGGACTGAATCCTAGCAGTTGAATGAGAGAGGAATTACCGGAGCGGAATCTGAACCGGCTAAATGTGAGACAGAAATCCAAAGTGGGCTTCGAGCGGGGTGTAACGCTTCTGGATGGAGTGGTTCTGGATCGGAAAGCCAGGTAAGAAAATAAAGACTTAGAAGTTGTGATAGGAAATACCGATTAGAATTAAAATCGATTTTTACGCGTTCAAATGTCGATTATGATTTTTCTCAACTGATTTGAATTCAAATTGGTTTTCACACCTTCAAATGCAGATTTGGAAATTTGTGAGAGATTTTTGGAGTGCTTCGTGCAGCTAGAAAAAATTCAGAGTTGACTAAAGTCCGGAGTTGATTGATGTCCGGGATTGGCAGCCTTTCGGAGGGGACAAGCCACCTGAGTAAACATTGACTGTCCAAAGTGATGTTGAGTGAACTTTGATTGGCTGAGATAATGCGTTGTTGCCGGAGTGCTTAATTTAGGAGAGATTTCCGGAGTTCTTCGTGCCACTAGGGAAAATCTGCACTGAAACCCAAAGTCGGTTGAAGTCCGGAGTTAGCCAAAGTCCGGAGTTGGCAGCCTTCCGGAGTGGATGAGCACTTCTGAGAGTGAGAGTGATTTTTGGAGCGAAGTGAAAATCAGTGGAATGACTTTCACGGGCCAAATGCTTTGCTTCTGCGCAGGAAAAATTTAGAGTTGATTTTGAGAGCTGGAGTGATTTGGCTACTAGAGTGGCCAAAGCTGGCCGAAATGGCTCTTTCGTATTAATCAAAAAGGCAATTTGGATACTGGATGCCGGACCAGAATGTTTTTTGTGCCGGTTTGGATGTCTAATTAACAAACCGGCTGATTGTTTCTGCACCAGGCTGGAAGCTTGATTGGTAACCTGGCATGATGTCAAAATGGGTGTATTCGGCCGAAGCACAGTGAGTGTCGGAGTAGTTTGGGCCGACAGAGCGAGTTGTTGCCGGTGTGGCTCTTGACCGGCAAAATTGCTGCCGGAGTGTTTTTGCGACAGGGGTGAATTTCGGCTGGAGTATATCTGAGTGCTTGCTGGGTGAGAATGAGAGCACCGGAATAAATCCTAGTGGCTGAGTGAGAGAGGAAATGCCGGAGTTGATTTGTGAGGGAAATGTTGACCAAAAATTTACGAGAAATTTTCGGAGTGTTTCGTGCCACTAGGGAAAATCCTCATTGAAATCCGGAGTCTATTGAAGTTCGAAGTTGGCTGAAGTCCGGAGTTGACATCAGCCGGAGTTGACTAAAGTCCAAAGTTGGGTGAAGTTCGGAGTTGACAGTCTCACTCTTGGGAGCCAGAGTGGACATCAACCGGAGTTGATTGAAGTCCGGAGTTGGCTGAAGTTTGGAGTTGACAGTCTCACTCTTGGGAGCCAGAGTGGACATCAGCCGGAGTTGATTGAAGTCCGGAGTTGACTAAAGTCCGGAGTTGACAGTCTCACTTTTGGGAGCCGGAGTTCATTAAATTCCGGAGTTGGTTGAAGTCTGAAGTTGGCTGAAGTCCAGAGTTGATAGTGTCACTTTTGGGAGCCGGAGTTGACATCAGCCGGAGTTGATTGAAGTCCGGAGTTGGCTGAAGTCTGGAGTTGGCTGAAGTCTGGAGTTGATAGTCTCACTCTTGGGAGCCTGAGTGGACATCAGCCGGGAGTGTCTTTCATGGGCCGGATGCTCTGCTTATGTGTCGAGTGTTCTACTGGGCGCCAGGACGATCCGCTTCTGTGCGGATTGAAAATCTAGCGTCCTTGTGGGAGAAGGAAAAATTGCTCCTGTGCAGAGTACCTTTGAACTCCGGATTTGTTTGAGAGGGAAACACTGGTATGCTGGGACCGGGCATTTGTGAGAAATGATATCGGTTTGGAATTTGAGGAGTTGGGTTTGAATAAGTCAAGCTGATTGTTTATGAGAGGAGGTATCGATTTGCAGTTGGAGAGAAAATGTCGACCAGCAATCTGTGAGAGGAGATGCCGGTTCTGAAGTTGAAATCGGTTTCTTGAGAGAAGAAATGCCGACCAGCAACCTGTGAGAGGAGATGTCAGTTCAAAAGTTGAAATCGATTTCTTGCGAGAAGAAATGCCGACCAGCAACCTGTGAAAGGAGATGCCGATTTTGAAGTTAAAATCGATTTCTTGCGAGAATAAATGCTGACCAGCAACCTGTGAGAGGAGATGCCGGTTTGGATTTTACTGCCAGAGATTATCCGGGTAGGCTGAACTGCTGCTAAAGTAAACTTTGGCTGGCTGAGATAACGCGTTGCTGCTGGTTTGGATTTTGTGCGTGGTTTGAGGAACCAGAGAGAGGGCTTTGAAGATGATGAACATCGGTGAAGTCGTACGGGAGATGTTTCCAGTCCCGGTGACGGCCGTCTGGTAACGAGATCGGTGGCAACGGCAGCTTACGCTGGTGCCGTCAGCGCCTTCTTCCTCTCTCTTCCACACAATACACAAAAATCTGGCTAGTTCACCACAAAATTGCCACATGTAAGCACAACCCCAGCATCCACAAAAAGAAGGAAGGTTCACTTGCCTTGATTTGTTAATTTTGCTCCGGTGATGGTGGCGACAGCGGCGGCGGCTCCTTGTGGCTCACGATCTCTTTCCTCTACTCACATCTTGGCAAGAAATCGAAGGAGAAAAGGGAAGAAGGCATCACCAGCTTCAGATCTGGGTTACACCTCCTCCGGCGACGGTGGTTGCTGCCGCTGCTAGCTTCGTCGTCTTCTTCCTCCTTTCTCTCCTCTCTCCTCTTACTTTTCTGTTGCAGGCTTTTCTTTTCCATTTTTTTATTGGTGAAAGCTAAAGCTGATTTGACTAAGTCAAACTGGCTGTGGGAAGGAAATTGGAGCCGATTTGACTAAGTCAAACCGGCCGCTGGCCGAATCTAGGACTTTTTCCCATTTTTTTTAATATTGGAGGCAGCCAGTTTGACTATGGGCCAAATTCAAACCGGCCGTGGTGGGGAAACTCCCCCTTTTTTACGACTATGTCGTACACAAAAAGCCTCGAGTATTTTGGATGTATAATCCGTGCGAGTATTGATTTCTTACTTGAAAAATGCCTGCCGATTTCTTTAACGGTATTTGCAGAATCATTAGGAGTAGTGAGAGTGTCACTGAGCTTTGGCTAGGCTCTCTGACTTTTCCTTACTGGGAAATCGCAGAAGATAGGAAATAGCCCCCAGCCCCGAAGCGTCAACGCGCCAATGGCAGAGTGAGTACTGCCATCATTTGTTTAGGAAGTCGTCTAATTTCTCTGGTCAAAATGCTTGCTATAATTGCCTCAGTTTTATTTTTATGGGTTTTAGTGGTAAAATTGGCTTTTTGGCCGGTTTTCACAGACGGCGCCAATGTTGCGTACCAGAAATTCGGATTGTCCTACGAATCAGGGGCATCAAATTGGATCTTCTTGTTGGTTGATTTGACGTGGATCCGTCTCCATAGTCTTGAATTTGAGTCCTGTATAACACAACTAAAAACGAGCGGTCAGAGGTCGGCGGGAATTGCTCCCACCTTAAACCCTCTGACGCTCAAATCAGAAGTCTTTCCAAAAATATAGAAATATAAATGGAGGATACATATGTGGTGGATTGAGCATAGGTAGAAGTCATGCTTTCAAGAATAGAGAGAGAATTCTTTTGAGAGACGATAAGTATTCTGGGAGGAGGGCTGACTTTTTGGGATGGAGGATTACATTCTGGACGGAGCACATGGCTCAGAGAAGGCCAATCGGCAAAGCTTCCCCGTTTATTCCTCTCAAGCCTTATTCCTTCTTTCTCTCTCTGGGAGGCCTCTGGGGATGATCAAGGGCTGGCCTCTTTTCTCCCCTCTCTTCTCTTTTCCTTTTCGGCCCTCCCATTCCTTTGTTTGGATGAGGATCATTATATAGCAGATGTGGTTATTTTTCTCTATAATAACCACCGACCAAAAACTACCCGTGATAACAACCATGATAAGACGAAACGGTTTGAGTAGTTTTTTTTGGGCCGGTTATATTGTACCCATCAATTATGCTATGAGTGAAGAAAAAAAGTGAAAGGTTGGGTATATCAGTGATAATTCTTGCTAAATATGAAAAAAAAAAATTGTAAGGTTGTGATGTTCTTTGTAATGAATCCTTTATTTTAGGTTCTTGAAGAGACAGAAAATTGCAGAGGTTATTTAAGTAAAATTTCAAGCTATGAAACCATTAATTTCTCCTAAACTTCTTTTCTCATTTTTTCATTAGAACTCAGAGCTCGAAAGATCCAAATGATTGAGTTTATTTTGGTGAACTTTAGGCAAATAACACGTTTGACCTATGGTTACACAGGGACCATACTACTGTGGTGTTGGTGCTGACAAGGCTTTTGGGCGTGATGTTGTCAATTCTCATTACAAGGCATGCTTATACGCTGGAATAAATATTAGTGGAATCAATGGAGAAGTGATGCCAGGCCAGGTAAACTTTTCTACGACAATTGTAACTTATTTCGGACTAGCATGTCGGTGTTCGACATGTGTTTGACACCGATATTTGGATGGCACTCATATCATGATGTTTTATTATTTTGCTTTTTAAGTCTAATATGCTCTGACATGATTTCCACATGTTGAGTTATTGTGTAATTTTCTGCAAAATGGGGTTTTAAATATAATATAAGGAAAATAATTAAATACCTAAATGACAGTTGACTTTTGCTTCTCATTTTATGAATTATTTTACAGCATTACTTCTTTATATCACATTTGGATATTGGTTTTTCCAATCAATTTTTTTGGGGATAAGGAAACAAGAAATATGGACCTTTATTAATAATTTGGTAAAAATTGATATTGTTGATCAATTATGTTTTTATATCTATACATAAACTATGAGTTTTAGTTAATCTGTCTCAATGTTCATGTCCTCATTATTTAGAAAAATAACGTGTTTCCATGTTGATGTTGTGCCGTGCCCGTATTTTGTGTTGGTGTTCTTGCTTCTTTGCTTTGCAACATCGAGCCATCTTTGTTGTATAAGCTTCCTTGGGTTTATGTCGTCTATAATTTTTTTTTTAATCTTGTTCTTATAGTGGGAATTTCAAGTTGGTCCTGCTGTTGGAATCTCTGCTGGAGATGAGTTATGGGTTGCTCGTTATATTTTAGAGGTGAAATTCTTTAATTTATGGTTGAATAACTTCAGTCAAAATTCATTTGACATGGCTATTGAATGGGGTTTTGATTTCAGAGGAATTATTTTAAATTTGTAAACTTTTTCTTTGTTGACAGAGGATTACAGAGATTGCTGGAGTGGTGCTTTCCTTTGATCCAAAACCTATTAAGGTTTGAGTTAAAATCTCTTCAATCTTCAATTTTGGCCTTACTTTTCTATTGATTAAATAAATGAAAAAAATATACTCAACAAAAATGTTATTTGTATGAGGTAAAGTACAGAAATACCCCCACGGAAGTGTAATATTGCAAGAAGCTTAGGTATAATGGAGAACGAACACTGTCATCTAGCTTATGCTATTCTGGAATAGCAAGCCAGTGTTGCTTGACTGACTGATTTGAACCAAGTCTTCGATTCAGAAGAGAAGTTGTTCAATAAGAAATAGGGATACAGGGGGGAAAAGACCCCGCATCTGGTTAACTCCTTCAGGAGTGTCTGACTCTAGGTTAGAGAAAAGAGGCTTTTACTGAACCCCTAAAAATATTACTGGTAAAAATCTTCTTCTTTTGAGTTTAGTCACCCAATTAGTGGTATGCTAGCTGACTTGATATTCCATTTGTGCGCATGGATAAAAATATCGGTATTGGTATTGGTCGTGACTGTACCAGTATTGGACATATCTAACAATATCTGTCAGTATTGGAAAAAAAAATTTTCATAATCGTGATCTTATAACGCCGTGTCGGCTAATAAATTTGATAATATGAATCAATAACGAATATATTAAAATAAAAAAAATTTAAAAATAATAAGTTGAAAGGTTTGTATCGGCTGAGATACAGATATATATTGCGACATTGTCAAGGTACTTATCGGCCTATATTTACAATATCAGCTGATATTTTCATCTATGTGCGGCGTCTCCATCTATGTTGTTGTAATATTGCTGCCATTTTTGTGTGTTTTCATGGCAGGGTGACTGGAACGGTGCTGGTGCTCACACTAACTATAGGTAATCTGTTTGTTTTGGATTTGGTATTGGTTTTCTTTTTCATTTGTGGGGTTAAGAAAGTGAGTTATTTAATGAAATTGATGTGAGTTTATGTGTAAGATCAATGTTGTCCTTGATGGTTTCAGCACCGAGTCCATGAGAAAAGATGGAGGCTTTGAGGTGATTAAAAAGGCTATAGAGAAGCTGCGGCTCAGGCACAAAGAACACATTGCTGCATATGGTGAAGGAAATGAACGCCGTTTAACAGGCCGTCATGAAACTGCGAACATCAATACTTTCCACTGGGTAAGTTTACGTTAACTTAGCTTGAATAAATTTGAGTAGATGATGCAAAGTTTTTGTCAGGATCTATCCATGGAGTGTTTTATCAGAATATATGCAAAACATGGCTGTTTTATGTCATTATTAGGCCACACCATGGATGAAAATATTGGTATCGGTATCGATCGTGATTATATTAGTGTCGGACATATTGGACAATACATATCAGTATTGGATATGTCGTATTGAATTTTTTTAAAAATCGTATACTGATAAGGTCATATCGATTAATACTGAAACATATTGCGATATTATCAGTGCATCAAAAAATGTTGGCATCAGGGGCCCTGGTACAATATATATCAACCAATATGTATCATATCGGCCGATATTTACATTGATGGGCCACATCGATACTGATATTTCTTGATATCGCAACAAAATCGTGATATATCATCATATTGATTATATATTTGCAATATATCAGTTAATATACCTGATATATACTCCGATATTTACCCATCATATTTAGCTTTGGAAAAATAATTTTACTTCTGACACAGATGATATTGATATATATTATTTTCATTCATTTATTTAGTTGAAAATCTGGAGTTGGAAAATGACAAATGGTTTCCCAAACATATGTTTAGTCAGATTTGGCTGCTTTCAGTTTTTGCATATGCACATACTGCCTAGCGTTATTCCTTTTCCTACTTAGTTTGGATTGCTCTTGGGGAGAGAGGGAAAAGTGCATGGAATGAAACGCTGGTATTGGTCTCCTGATATTACGACAATTTTGTGATTTGTCGCCGAGTCATGAATATATGCAATAATGGACTAATTAATCCGATATTTTCGATATATCAACTGATATTTATCCTTAGTTATGATTTAAAAAAAAAAATTTATGTTCAATATGTCCTTTGCTAATGAAGTCGCACGATCCAGATACTGTATATTCGTCCATGAAAAGTGGAAGGCCATGTTTGATTTGAGATTGCATGTTCCCATAAGAAGTGGCACTTCTTAGACAATATGACTTCCTTAGGGTGTGATGTACACATACTTCTTGGGAAGCATGTCTATATCTATGTCTATGTTGGTAGATACTTTTATTTGGCACACACCTTCACTTTCTTGGTGGGGAGCTACATAGAAGTCAACAATGTTGATAAGAAAGTTCGATGATCGGGCTAGATGGATTCTTCCCAGTGAATTCCTAAAAGGAGTTACGGAAGAGTGCTTTGTGACTCCGACTTCCTTTGAAATAAAGGAGGGAGACGGTTCAATTCATATCAAACAAAATCAAGTTTTGTACATGCGGCAGAGTTGCATTGCTAGAGCTCTGATACACAAACGGGATAAAAGCTCACCACTTAAAGAGATACAGAAAATGATCACTCAGCCTACTACTTTATAGAGATACAGAACAAAGAAGTTTACCACTTAAGGAATCCACTGAGAGGTATAAAACTTAGATAAACAAGCATAATAAGTTTAATTCACAGTACTCAAAATCTTATTTGCTTACAATGAGAACTTAGGAGCCCATTTCTATAAGCTGACCTAGAATAATCCTCTAAGGTTTGGAAAATTAAAAAAAAAAAAAACACCAAGGCATAAGGAAAACAAGAAATTAAAGTAAAAAACAACTCCAAAGACTGCTAATAACACAATTCATGCACAAAAAAATGAAGTCTATACTGGTTTTTATCACTTAGCCTGAGTCTCAACTCCTATTTCTCAGCATTTGAGGTGTTGAAAATGTGAGATTGAGAACTTTCCAGTGGCATCTCATTCACGAAATTATGTGAATGTTGGACAAGAATTGGACTAACTTGTTTTCCAATGGAGTGAGTCCCAAAATCAACTGAGATTTAACTAGGTGTTGAACTCCGGCTACGGTTTTAGGGTCATTTTTCACGTGGATTGGACCATTGCACTTAAGCTCATCTCAAGCTCATTGCTATACAATTTGAACCTCCAAATTGTATGATATTGTCGATTTGTTTCATGCACAAATGAAGCAGCACTTTGCTTTTTTTCAACGGTCAAATATTTTTCGAAAGAATGGATTACGAAAAACCACGAAGAGACAAATGTGTCCTTGAATTTGGCACGGAACCTCCAAACTTGTGACCTTTGATAGTTTAAGGATTTCAACTATCACAAGCCATTAAAGCGGGCCAGGAACTCACATTATTGCAAATGCCCATTATGACCCTCTTTATTTGGAAAAATTGAATGCTGTGATAATTATCTGGTGAATCAAATGAAGGGATCCGGGGGGCGTCCTTCTCCCCTGTGGAGAAGGACCGTCCTCCTCATCTAAACCGTCGGATGTAAAATCCGACGGTCCACACGTTTTGAATGGATAATATAACGTGGATCGTTCGATTTTAAATTTAATCATCCAAAACACATGACCGTCGAATTTTATATCCGACGGCCCAGATTAAGAGAAGGACGGTCCTTCTCCACAGGGGAGAAGGACGCCCCCTCAATCCTTTAAATGTTAGGTTTCGAGGTGTATTATAAATGTTTCCTCCCTTAAGACACTATTTGCCCATTACAAATATAAATGGATTCATGCGAATTGTCTTGATGATATAATGAAGCCTTGTTTGATTGTGTTTTGCATTGAAAAAGTCAAATCTGGAACTTTTAACAAGAATAAAATTATTTATATCTTATTAATTATTTCCTCGAATAAAACTAACAACAAAAATGAGCTGATTAGTCGTGAGTTTTTCTTTCCAATATTTTTCCCTGTATGCTTTGATCTTGCTGAAGCCCACAAACTAACATGGCTTTTATAGATGAAGGTAAAATAGTATGTCTATGTTGAACAGTTGTATCATTTGTATTATTACGAATATGTCTATTCCCAAAACTTCTGAAGAGACATCTATTCGAACTATAATATTTATTTAAATAATCACACTTTTTCAAATTTTATCTGTTTTATTTTGAAAATATCCAACACTCCTTTCACTTGAAAATTTATCACAGTGATGAATTCTCTGCCGCTTGACAGGGAGTTGCCAACCGGGGTGCGTCAATTCGTGTTGGACGTGAGACCGAGAGGAACGGCAAAGGGTACTTTGAGGACCGGAGGCCGGCTTCGAACATGGACCCATACGTGGTGACCTCCATGATCGCAGAAACTACGATTCTGTTGAATCCCTGAGCTGCTGAGCATCGGTCTACCAGTAGAAAACCTGAAAATGAGGGAAGAACAAAGTTGGAAATTTGAATAATTGGTTGCTTCTTTGCTTCTATCTTTCTCCTTGTGTTGCACTCTGCATAATTCGACTTGACAGTGCTGGTTAATTTGTATGTGCTGTTGGTTGTGATGACCTTCCTTTCGCTGCTGTTGTTGATGGCTGATGCCCCATTTTGTTTATTTTTTGCTCAACAATGAATAGCCATAAGGGGTTTCTTCCCTTGGGTTCTTAAATCAGAGCCAAAAAATTAGTATTTTTGGTTTCCGATGATATTGGGGTAGGCCATTTTCTTGTGGGTGATTTAACAAATTGGTTTGTCATCAGAGGATTTGTGGAGAGCAAATAACGGAATTCATTTGGCGGAGAACAAGTCTGGAGAGCAGAATCCGGTCAATAGGAGGTTGACCGTCTGTGTGAACAAGCTGGTCAGTAGGAGGCTAACCGGCTGAGGACTGCATGAGTACCGCTGGATGGCGAACGGGTAGCAAAAGACGATCAACAGGGAGGTTGACCGGATGGCTATAAAAGACGGTCAACACAAGGTTAACAGGATGAGAGAAGAATTCAGAAAGAAAATCTGGAGAGGATTTTCGGAGAGTATTTTCGGAGTGAAAATTATTGGAGTACCATTCAGGAGAGATTGCCGGTCTGGTTAAGAAGGAAGAACTTACCAGTTGGTATTACTGATATGGAATCGTCCGCGGACATGGCTGAGTGCACAGTAGCGTCCGAAGACATGGGTTGTGCAGAGTGACGATCGAGGATATGAGATGTTCGAGGTCGTTGTCACTGCCTGGAGACCATGGAGCGCCAAAGGACTCTTATAATGGCCAAAGGGTACAGATGGTTCGGGAGACTTGACTGCAGTAATGACCGAGAACATCGTGGACAGTAGGCTCTGTAGAGCAGGTGGCATATTTGTAGTGTATGCGCTGTCTGTACAGGTGGCAGGTTGCAGAGTTAGTAAGCAAAGTTGTTGGCAGGTTGTAGAGTAGGTGGCAGGCGTTTGTCCACACGTAACCTGCCTATTGGTTGAAAGTCTTCGGACAGATTCTTATATGTACGCATGTTGGGCATGATGTGCAATGTGTGGTAGCACCATTGGCGAGAGACAAACCACCAAATGTGTGGGTGTGTGAAGATACCCAGGGTGCGGGTTGCACCGGGTTGATGTGGGAGACAACACCAGGGGCGCTGTGCGCCGACCGCATGAGTGTGGGGGTGAAACACCAACACTTGTAAATGAGAGAGTAGGGAGTACCATAGTGAGGAGAGAAAGAGTGGAAGAAAGATAAAGCAGTGAGTGAAACACAAAGTGTGGGCCTTTGTATTCTCGTACTCTATTCTTCGGTTTTTGCCTCAAGGGCTTGTGTAGCCATGGTGGTTACTTATATTTTGTCTCTGGGTTTCTGTAACCATCTTACACAATGGATCTATTGGTAGATTTCATGTCAAATGATTTTTTTTTCTTGATTGAGAAGAAATTTTTACGTAAAAAAATATTGTGCGTCTCTTGTGTTTCTTGTTCCTACTAGTGTGGGCCCTTTATATTCTTGTACTCGATTCTTTGGTTTTTGCCTCTAGGGCTTGTGTATCCATGGTGGTTACTTATATTCTGTCTCTGGGTTTGTGTAACCATCTTACACAGTGGATCTATTGGTGGACTGTGTCCCGTGATTTTTTTTTCTTAGTTGAGAAGGAGTTTTCATGTAAAAAAATACTGTGCATCTCTTGTGTTTCTTGTTCATACTATATGGTGGCTGACGATGATGGAAAATTTGGGTATTCCGCTTCTATCGGATCGGGTGAATTCGGGTGTCAAACTCTAACAGGTGGTATCATGAGTTGGTGCTGATACCAACAGATGATCGAATCACAAACCCTTTATTTTTTTTTTTGGGTTAAATTCAAACTGAACAAATCGATTTGGCAAAAATTAAAACTGTATCTAAAACAATTTGATCGATTAAATAGCTAACCAATTTGGTTATATTGCTTAACTATTTTAATTATTATAAAATCAAAGTAACAAAATAAAAAATCTATACCTTTAAAACAATACATGTGTTAATGTATAAACTATAAATTTAAACAATAATTTATCAATTAATTGTCAAAAATATAAATCTTATTAATCTTTTTTGTTTTTCATTTCTTATGCTTTGTTAATATTTTATTTATTCTATTGATTATCAATACCAATAAGGCTATATTTATTTGTAACACCCTAATCGCCATTGCTACACATTATTAACTCCATTCGTATAATAATCATTTGCTTTACTCTCTCAAATTTGGCCAATCAACCAATGAAAAAAAAAATTAGAGTTTCTAATACAATTTTTTTAAAAATAAATCATTAAATAATTAATTATAATAATACTTTTAACCGAGCAAAATAATTAAAAAAACCCTAAAATAAAGGTAAGACTAACAAATTAAAGCACCAATAAGGTGTTTCTTAAAATCTAAGATCAAATTTAGTTAAAACTAAAGCTTTGTTCACATAATTATTTAATTCACGGCCCACTAAGCATAGAACTCATTTAATTTAATTTAATTGTTATTAATAAATTATTTATACATATAAATATTTATTATCAAAAATATTCAAAATATTTTCTCTCCTCTTTGCGCATTGATTTTTTTCCTTTTATTTGCATTGGTATCGGAAATAAATTTTTATGGGGATAGAAAAAAAATTGTGGTTTTATAGGACAAAAAAAATATATTTTTGTTGGGTCCCGTGTAAAAGCCCACGATCGTTAGAGGCCCAGCCCACTGCGCAGGGAGCCTTTGTGGCGTCCAGCTGGCAGAAACGGACAAAAGTCATGCAGCGCTTTAATGAGCTATCAGGAGAGGGGTAGAGCCAGCCAATGAAGGCGCGGTCAATCTTGTAGCAACGGCTTAGGCGACTAACCGTAAGCAGTCGGCCAATCCCCGTTCAAGGAAAGGCGAGACGTGGCCGGCAGCGCCCAGGAGCCTGCCTGCCACTACAAAACGACAGCCAAGATGACCGGCGCACCACGACAGCGACCAGTGGCCACAGAGTCATTCTCGCACCCAGCGTCCACGGGGAAGGAGCCTATAAGAGCTCCCTTCCCCCGCAGAGCAAAGGACCTTTTTTCCTTATGGACTTTTGGATTTTGGAACTCTAAGTCTCATTTTTCCTCTCGCTTAAACAATTCCAGAGATCAAATGGAGACACGAACGGAATCTAGGGCCCTGGAGTCTCGCGCGGGTCCTCACCTCTAAACATCCGAATCCCTGAGCCTGTTCAGGCAACGGGAGTCAGCCACCCATTGTGATGCACTGAGGAAGCCAGGCCTTCCATCACTTGCTCATTGCATTTTCTACTCTAAAGTATAAGCATTACCCACGTATCATCAGCATTCATCTGCACACTGCCCAGCGCGCCTGTGACATTTTCGTTTATTGCAAAAATCTGCTGACTTGAGCGTCGGAATGGCAGTGGTGGGAGAAATTTTGCCAGACCTCTGACCTCTTGTTTATTGATTATGTTGTGCAGGTCCCAGGTTAAGAGATACGAAAATCGGACCCTCGTCCTGACGCTACCACGTGGTTAGAAATCCGAAAGCTCCCTAATCCATACGACAATCGTAAACCCGGGACGCAATAATTTTTAAAAGAAATATTTAATTAATATACACATTTAGTATAAATAATACCACGTATTATTATAATATATGTAATTAATTTTAAATAATAATATAGCAAATTTAGTTTGGATATTTAAAAAATGTCAATATCAGCGTGTCCAATCATGTATCCCCCGGATTCCGTCGCCGTCTCTGCGGCGGGTAGATGAGCCTCTTGGGTCGCCGCTTCCCCAGAACTTCTGCCACTTAGAATCTGAGATCTTTGGTGTACAGCGGTACTGAATCTCTGTTTTCTTTGCATTTGAACTCGTTCATGTGTTTTCATGTCCATTTAACTTTTGCCTAGCGATTATTTCACGTCGGAGGCAAATTTCTCCGATATTTCTCTGACATTGAAATGGATGTTTGATTTCCCCTCCCACTCGTGTTGTTGTGGGGAGAAATAGCCATGGATTGTGATTTACTTGAGGGACATCAATTGAGCGGAGTGTAGTTGTTCGATTTGAATGAAAAAGAAGAGAATTAGGGTAAGATGAAGTAAAATTATACGAGCCGTGGTTCAGTTGGAGCTTAATCCCCGTGAATTTGTGTTTAGTGATGGTTCGATCATCATTAATTCCCCAACGCCTGATTTATAGCCTTCAAAAAAAAGAGTTCCAATGATAGTTTTTTCTTTGTTTACATGTTATGGCTAGGGAGAGAGTAAGGGAAAGCTAGGTAAGATGAGAAAAAATGGATGAAAGCTTTATTTCGTCCTAAATCAAAGTAAAAATTTGGTAAATTCAAGATATTGTAGGCTTTGATTATTTATTCTTATTAAAAGATCGGCAGAAATATCACTAAGCAGAGCAAACTAGTAAATTATTAGTATAAGGTTGATTACTTCCTTTTGTACTCAAGAAAAGTAGATGTAAATTTAACAAAGTGTAGTTTAGATTTTGCATCTACTTAGTTAACCTTTATGAAAGATCCTTAGAAATATCACCATACCAAGTGCATGCTAATAAATGAGGAATACATCTCATACACCAAATGATACACTCATTTGTACTGAAATTGTTAAAAGTAGTTATGGGTTCTATGTTATTTTAATTTTTACTCTTTTTTTCCCTCTCTTTTCACACCAAAAATGATTATTTGGGTACAAATGAGTATATAAGTAGATATATCAATAATATTGCTCTTTTATCTATTATCATTTGCCTCATTTTTACTTCCTTTTCAATTCAATTACCTTACAACTTGTTTTGTTAAATATAGCAGAAGTTTCTAATACATGAATTTATATCATCATTGGATTCATTTTTGTGCAACATCGTCTGGCCATGCATTTGATTTCGAATCCCTTTTAGGCCCTCCTAGCTCTTTTTTTTTTTCAAAAAAAAAAAAGGCCTATCTATTATTTTCTTGATGCCTTTAACCTTAATTTTCTCTTGCTGTAATTCATGTTTGGTTGATTTATCTTTCTCTCAAGTTTGATTATCCCAGGAAATCCAAACCTTAATAGCTTGTTTAGATCTAGAAGAAAAGAAAAAAAATTGAAAGAAAATGCTTTTTCATGTCTCGATTGAGTGAAAGTGACTTTCCTTCCATTTTCTTTCATTTTAATTTGTTTTTATTAATTTTCTTTTTTTAAAACTTTCTTAGATTCAAACAAAGGCTATTGCATTTTAAGAACTAGTCTATTCATCTGCATTATCCATGAGAAAATGACAAGAAACTTACTTTATTAGTCAAGTGTATTCACTACATAAAGAAAAAAACAACCATCAAACATCCATTTTTTTCACTATCCTTCATTAAATCATCGAGGACCTACAATCTAGTATGAAGAAATAATATTTACAAATCTTAAGATAGATGTGTATATACAAATGCAGGAATGGAAAAAGCATAAATGGATATGGGAATGAAGGGAAGGGAATGGAAATATTCGTTCCCTCCAATGAATGCCATTCATGGAATGCTGCATTACCTTGGTTGATAATATCTATATTTCGTCATACTACGATAAATTCGTGATATTCACCATATCAGTAATATATTGCTAGATATTTAAAATATTGACCGATATATTTAATATTTTTCGACGTATTAATTGATATTTGTCCCCCGGGTTCCAATCGTAAAAATTACCAACACATGTAATACTAATACAGCTGTGACTTATACTAATAATTTATCCATGATTTCATAACTGGTATGGTTTTCTGCCTTGTGGTGGAATTTTTTTCCAAATGACTTTATAAATGCAATAAATCGTTAATTTGTCCAAGATCACCACATTGATTATACAGCTCAACCTTTTTCTACTGGCCATGGAGGAAAATATTGGTATTGGTATCGATATTAGCTGTGGTCATATTAGTATCAGACATATCGGATAATATATTTCAGTATCAAATATATCGAAAAAAAAATTTATGAGAATCGTAAGCTGATAGAGTCATATTAGTCGATATAACGCGATATATCACTAATATAATAACTTATCATAATATTATCACAGCACAGGAAAATATCGGTGTTGGGGGTTGGTATCGATACATATTATCTAATATTTATAATATTTACTGATATTTGCATCATGCTACTGCCAGGTTTTTCTTGTATTTACTGGGTCAAGCAAGCAATTCGGGTGTGCAAATTCCATGGATTCCGAGATGGTGGTGCACAATGGCGGCTGCCATTGCCGGAGTGTAAGGTGGCGAGTGCGGGCACCTTCCCGCATTGTAGCCTGGAAATGCAACTGCTCTGATTGCAACATGAGAGGAAACACTCATTTCATTGTCCCCTTAGAAAGGTTTGAGCTGTTGGATGATTCCAATCAGTTTCTAGCAACATACACTTTTGGCACTCGCACAGCAAAACATACTTTCTGTAAGAAATGCGGCATCACGTCCTTTTATACTCCTCGATCGAACCCGGATGGCATTGCTGTCGCGTACAAATGTGTGGATCCGGGGACCCTGACCCATGTCGAGATTAAGCACTTTGATGGGATCGACTGGGATAGTTCGTATAGTCTCTCGGGAGTAGCTGCATGTTCGAAGCTGTCCAGTTAAGGCCAAGCATGATTCCTACTAAAAGGCAGGCGTTCACATTCGAGTTAGTGCTAGCTTGCTAAGAGGACATGCCATGGATAAAGAACTTCGATTGCAGCATAATAAAGCCAGCTTGTGAATGCAAATATATATGTTTAAGTAATGATAATGTCATGCAAATTAGGGCATGGAATAATGAGATGGCCTGTATATTATGCTAAGTAAGCTACTGTCCTCCAAACAAATAATTTATTTTCTTCCATAGCTAATTGTCTTTGGAGCTGTTGAAATCTTGGGCGGATGGCCAGCACCGATGGGTGGTTTGGACCATGCCAGAGCCGAAGGTGGGCGGCGGCAGCAAGGGGTCAGTGGACGGCAGATGGGGCATCGCTGACGACGGATTGGGAACTTAGGTTCTCTAAAGCGTTTAAATATAACACAACCAACATATCTAGTATTATTTATTCACAATTTTTTGGTAATTATAGTATTCGAATATATTTGGATTACTATTAAATAATTGAAAATAGAACTTTAAAACTTATTTTTTATTTTCATCATCGGTTCTAATCTACATCCTTTTATTTTTACAACTCAAAGTGAGCTTGACCTGGATGCGACATACAAACATCGGGTGGGTGTAAATTCCTAGCGTAATTTCTCACATGATGCTACATAGCGGCGGGGATGAGGCGGCCGCCTTTGCATGGCTAGGACCACCAGCATTGACCATCCAAACATCACCTGCTGGGACGGCTAGAAACACCACCACCTGCTTCAAATTCTTAGACAGTGCTGAGTTCATAATCAGAACAAAATTCTTGCAAATAACCAAACATCATACAAATATTTATTATTCGCAATAGTTGCAAACTTCAAAAATCATTTACGTGGCTGCCACAGAAGATTAAGGAAGGGCATCAAATCACCTGTAAAGCAAACAACAGCATATTAAAGTTGCAAATTAAGCACCAGAAGTCGCCATTGTCATTAAATTTATTGCTCAAGTTTTTGTGTGAGATTCCTTGAAATTGAATTC
>JAOVVI020003431.1:4503-19101 GCA_028571085.2 Nepenthes alata | reverse complement strand
AATGGCTAGATTATTTATGTCTGTGCATTCCCAAGGTTTTTCCTTATTAATTTCCTTTGACCGGATCCGGTCAACTATCGGGCATTGATCGGATTTCGCTCCTCTTCTTTTTCATTCGTTCACATTTTTCTGGTCAACATTTTATGTTGACCGGATTTCGCTCATCTTCTTTTTCATTCGTTCACATTTTTCTGGTCAACATTTTACGTTAACCGGATTACTCCTTCATCAATATCAACTTCTGCTTTTTATCTCTACTCTGTCATTACTTTGCACACACCGTACTCCGGCCTTACAGGACTCGACTTCATTTTCATTAAAGAAATCCAAACTTCTTTTTACCTCAGAAATCCGGAGTTATTTTTTTTTTCTAAGAAAATTCGGACTTCTTTTTACCAAGTAAATCCGGACTTCTTTTCACCAAGGGAAATCCAGACTGCTTTTCACCAAGGGAAATCCGGACTGCTTTTTACCAAGCAAATCGAGACTTCTTTTCACCAAGGAAAATCCGGACTACTTTTCACCAAGGGAAATCCAGACTTCTTTTTACCAACGAAATCCGGAGTTCTTTTTACTAAAGAAATTCGGACTTCTGTTCACCACAAAAATCCGGAGTTCTTTTTTTTCATGAGAATCCAGACTTCTTTTTCCCCAACAAAATCCAGACTTCTTTTTACCAAGGAAATCCGAACTTCCTTTCACCAAGGGAAATCCGGACTTCTTTTCTCTTAGAAAATCCGGACTCAATTTTGGGTTTGGATTTTGTTCATGGTAGAGGCCGGACCTCTTTTTAGATGTAGTTCAAACGCAAAACTTCTTTTCATTAAGCAGGGCCGAAGTTGATAAACCAATTTTTGATTTTTATCTTAAGGCAACCTCATTACATTTTTCGGTCGACTAGCGTTGACTGGACCCGATGACTAAATTTTCTAGGTTTTGAAATTTGGATCGTTACAGAAGCCTTGCACAAAGTTTGCTCATCAGCACACCAACTAATCCCATTTTGTGGTTCCTGATTGGCAGTGGGGGATCCATCAAGGTTGGAGCTCATGACAAACCAAAGCTTCATGAGGGGCCAGGTTCTTAGGGGCATGGTTACACTGGTTGGCATGTCGGCCATTTACACGACGCGCTGGCTTCCATTGATAATCCACCGCAACCTCAACAAACATGGCCGAATCAGAATCTATAGATTTTACTCTAATTTTTGCAGGAAGTGGGTCATCCCCTCCCACCTCAACACAAGGCACTCGCACCATGGCGAGTACGATGTTAAATTTGCAGAGTTGTCCTGCTATGCCCATTATATTATGGAAGATCGGAAAGAAAGGCCAGGAGGTTCTTTCATGGATTAAGGGATGACTTTAGAAAATATCTTTCAACTCTAAAATTGGCCACTTACAGAGAGGTGTTGGACAAGGCAATCATCTATGAAAAGTAACTTGAAAGGGAGGAGTTTTTCAGACAAAAAACTCCTAATCGGAAGAGCTCAAGGACCAATTCTAGTGAGGGATCTGGAGGGCCCTCAAAGAAGACAAAATAGTTAAGGTCAAGAAAGGAGCACGGTCAATCCTCATAGACTTTTGGAGCGTCAAACAATCCATGTGCTCATTATGGAAGGTCACATGAGGGGAAGCCTTACTATAAGAAGCTAGGGGTTTACTATAACTGTGGCCAGGACGGGCACATGATCAGAAACAGCCCACATGCCAAGCGAGCCCCATAGTTCAAGTCAACCATTCCGGCCAAAGTGTTTGCCATTTCTGTAAAAGTGGCTAAGGTGTCCACTGAGGTGGTGGAAGGTACGCTTTCTATCTATGGTAACTCTTTCCATGTACTCTTTGACTCTGGATCCACTCACTCATTTATTTCTCCTTATTTTGCACAATGTCTTATATCACTTTCCAAACTTCTTGACTATCCTTTGATGGTAGCAACACCCACAAGATCATCGGCTGTTTTAAACATTATGTACCCAAAGTGTTCTATTGAGGTTGACGGGTTCCAAATGCTAGCGAACTTAGTTTTGCTAGAGATGAGGGACTTTGATGTAATCCTAGGGATGGATTGGTTGGCAAGATACTATGGCAACATTAATTGTTTTTGAAAAAAGAGTAGATTTTACCATCCCTGAAAATGAACCTTTTTATATTCAAGGAGTCTAGCGGAAGGAAGCATCCTGCTTCATTTTGGCCCTTTATGCCCGGCACTTGATGAGGAATGAGTGCGGGTTTATCTAACCTTCGCTAGTATGACTGAGGATCAAGGAATTCTAGTTAAGGAGATTCTTGTAGTATGTGAGTTTGAAGACTTATTTCTTGAAGAGTTGATTGCGCTTCCACCCAATCGGGAGATAGAATTTGAAATAGAGTTGGTACCAGGGTCGGTGCTGATATCTAAGGCACCATATAGGATGGCGCCGGTTGAACTAAAGGAGTTAAAGTAGCAATTGTAAGAATTACTAGATAAAGGTTTTGTCCGACCAAGCGTGTCTCCATGGGGCATGCCGGTCCTGTTTGTAAGGAAGAAAGATGGAACCTTGAGACTGTGCCTGGACTATCGGGAGTTGAACATGATTATCATTAAGAATAAATATCCTTTGCTGAGAATAGATGACATCTTTGATCAGTTACAAGGAGCTTGTGTATTCTCAAAAGTTGACCTTAGATCTGGTTATCATCAGCTTCAAATCAGAAAAGATGATGTGGCGAACATAGCCTTTCGAACCAGATATGGGCATTATGTGTTTGTGGTAATGCCATTTGAGTTAACAAATGCTCCAGCTGCATTTATGGACTTAATGAACTGAGTTTTTCAGCCTTATTTTGATAAATTTTTTTATAGTCTTTATTCATGGCATCCTCATTTATTCTAAGAGTCATAAAGAACACAATGACAATTTAAGGATTGCACTTCTGACTCTTAGGGAACACCAGTTATTCACAAAACTGAATAAGTGTGAATTTTGGTTATAATAAGTAGGATTCCTAAGTCACATAATTTCCAAGGAGGGAATCTCGGTCACCCCTACGAAGGTGGAAGTAGTGGTAAATTGGGATCGGCTAGCCTTTGTGACTGAGGTACAGAGCTTTCTGGGCATGGCCGGTTATTATCGAAGGTTTGTGGATAATTTTTTCTGAATTGCCATTCCACTCATCCAGTTAATGAAGAAGGAGGTTAACTTTGATTGGACTAACGAATGTGAATGGTGTTTTCAAGTACTAAAGGACTGGCTGACATTTGCACCGGTTCTAACTATTCTGGATGAATTAGGAGGTCTAATCATTTACTGTGATACCTCAAAGTTTTGGTTGGGCTGTGTTTTAATGAAACTTGGAAGGGTGGTGGCCTATGGATCTCATCAGTTGAAGGATCATGAAAGAAATTATCCGACCCATGATTTAGAATTGACTGCAGTAGTATTTACATTAAATATTTAGAGACATTACCTATATTGTGAGAAATATTTGGTTTACTCTGACCACAAAAGTTTAAAGTACTTATTCTTCTAAAATGAGCTAAATATGAGACAAAAAAGGTGGCTTAAATTTCTGAAGGATTATGATTGTAAGATTCAGTATAAACCTGGCAAGGCCAATATGGTTGCCGATGCATTAAGTCGACGGCAAGGTTACTTGGCAAGATTATAAATCAAGCAGATAGAAAGGTTAGATTGTCTGAAGTACTATGATATCCAACGATATGTTCAAAATAATCTGATACTTTTAGCATACCTTCAAATTCAACTAGAAGTTATGAATGATGTTAAGGAGAAACAAGTGAATGATTTCTTCCTGATAGACATTGTGGGAAATCTAAATAAGGACTCCAAGGCTGATTTTAATGTTTGAGCTGATGGAGTATTGAGATTTAGAGATCATCTGTGTGTCCCAAACGACAATGAGTAGAAGGAGAAAATCTTAAAAGAAGCTCACCGATCTCGTTATACGATTTATTTATGGACGAATAACATGTATCAGGATTTGAAAAAGATATTTTTGTGGACGAACATGAGAAGGGATACTATGGCATATGTGGAGAAATACCTTATGCGCCAATAGTTAAAAGCTGAAAGGAAGAAACCATCTGGGTTATTGCAGCCAATACTAACTCCAAGTTGGAAATGGGAAGACATTACTATGGATTTTGTATCAGGCTTACCAAGGACTCCCAAGAACCATGACTCCGTCTGGGTTATTGTCGATCGACTAAATAAATCATCCCATTTCTTGACAATCAAGATGACGTATTCACGTGATAGATTGGCCTGGTTATATGTAAATGAAATCATTAGACTCCATGGCGTGTCGATAACGATTGTCTCAAATCGAGTCCCGCACTTCGTCTCCATATTCTGGGAAAGTCTATATAAATAATTGGGGACGATTTTGAAGTTTAGTATGGCATATCACCTCCAAAGTGACGGGCAATCTGAGCGTACAATTCAAATTCTCAAGGATATATTTATGGCCTCGGTGTTGGAAATGAAAGGAAACTGGGATAATTACCTTGCCCTCGTAGAGTTTGCATATAATAATAGTTGTCATGCCAGCATAGGTATGGCCCCATTTGAGGCATTATATGGAAGAAAGTGTAAGTCGCCTATACACCGGGAAGAAATCAGAGATAAAATGATTTTGTGCCCAAAAATTATTAAAGAAATAGGAGAAAAGATTAAACTAATTCATGAAAATTTAAAAGTGGCATAGAGCAAGCAGAAGAGTTATACAGATCGGAGAAGGTCTGAGTTAAAGTTTGAAGTAGATGACCATGTCTTCTTGAAAGTGTCACAATCCAATGGGACGTCCACGTATAGAGTGAAAGGAAAATTAAAACCCTGATTTATTGGCCCTTTCGAGATTTTTGAGAGGATTGGAGACGTAGCCTACAGGTTAGCATTGCTACCAAGTTTCGCAGATGTCCATGATGTGTTCCATGTGTTAATACTCAGAAAATATGTTCATTACCCAGCCCACACAATCAATTTTGAGGATCTGACTCTTGATGGAGGCCTATCTTATGTGAAGAGGCCTGAGCAGATCTCAGACCGACGGAATCAAATCCTACCAATGAAGGTCATTCCTTTAGTAAAAGTCCTATGGAGAAATCACTCTGCTGAAGAAGCCACTTGAAAACGTGAGTCTGATATCTAGGACGAATGCCCGCAATTGTTTCATAAAGAAAATAATGTATATGTATTTGTTTTGACAAATTTCGAGGACAAAATTTTATAAGTAGGAGAGAGTTATAACAAACCAATCTTTAGAGATCTTCTATAATTAAAAATATTAAGTTATGAAGACGTAATTTTTCTGTATCAAATTTTGGCTAAGATGTGGAAGGAAATTTGTCCGGTCAACACCCGTTGACCGGCAAAGATGAAGGAGCCATTACAGCTGAAAAGAAAACTATGCCCCATTAGCTATGCCAGTGAAATGTTGAGTTGAAAGAAAGCTGTGGCTTCAGCCAAATAGCCAGCGGCTTAAGGCTCAAAGGTCGGCTATCTTATGACCCAAACTTTCGATCAACGTGATATTGACCAAGTTTCAAATGGTACAAAATTTCGGAGACCATGAGCAATGATCTCTAGAGATAAGGGAAATCTGAAGATTATGTGATAAGTTTCTAGAGATATTTTTTCGGAGACCTTGATCTCCGGAGACAAGTAGAGACAATAATTTTTGGAGAGCTTGATCTCCAGAGACAATGATTTTGGAGACAATAATCCGGAGACCTTGTGGTGAATTTTCGGAGACCTTGAGATGAATTTTTTTGAAACTTTGGAATGAATTTTTCGGAGACCTTGTGGTGAATTTTCGGAGACCTTGTGGTGAATTTTTGGAGACCTTGTGATGATAATTTTGGAAACCCAATTTTTGGAGACCATGAATTTTGGAGACGATTTTCGAAGACCATGAATTCTAGAGACCTTGAGAAAGCTCCCGGAGACATTTTTTGACACCATGAATTTTGAAGATGATTTTTGGAGACCTTACAAAGGCTTCTGGAGATGATGATTTTGGAACCAACCGCAGGAGATAATTTCCAGAGAGGAAGTTAAAACACAGAAGTCACACCGAAAGTAATAAGGAAACCAGAACATTACAAATTGTTGGCCAACTTGGGTGGATGACCAACTGACTTGATGACCAGTTTTGACTAGGGGATGGCTCACCAAATCTCAGTAGGTAACCTGCTCCCAACCATCTCGCTGACCTTCTAGAAAGGAAAAAGGAGCAAGCAAAGAAGTATGAGTGCTTAACCTACCCTACTTACTACCACCAACCCAATGCCTACAAGTAATGAGCCTGGGAATTAGGATAGGAGGTTGGGCAAACTTCCGGGTGAAAGTACTAACGATTTCAAGCCAAATCTAACTAAGAAAAATTGCAGAAAAGGCTAAGGCAAGTGTACTCACCATTTTTAAGTTCATGTTTCTAATACAAGTTTACCCTACATTGAATTTATGTTAAAGCCTGATATGGAATATTATTTTATACTCTCTTTGCTAAATTTCTACGTGAACCATGCTATGATAATTTGCTTTGATCATTTGAATTAAGGAAGAACCTCAGTTAATTGCATGTTAAAAAGAAGTCCTATTATTTATTTATATAAAGATACCCGATTATTTCATGATGTTTGGTTATTTTACTCAAATGCATGAAGTTTGGTCATGATCATGTTTTAAGAAGACCAGTTATTACATGATTTAATGACCTCTGGTGCTTTTGATAAAGGACATTCAGCTTTTGATAAATAAGATCTCTGGTATTTTGATGAAAGATCTTCGGCTTTAAGACATTAAATGAAAGCTCCTATATTTATAAGAACTTTAGTTGTTTGAAGTTGAAGATGAAAACTATATAACCATGGAAAAACATGTATAATTCGGAAGACAAGTGGAACTCTCTGTTATTCGGCTTTTGAGATTTGGTATATGGCCATCTTATGATACATATTTGATTAGAGTCTCCATTAGGCTTGCTGTTAAAATTGGATGAAGGATATTGGAGTGACACTCGATGACTACCCCTGGGCCACGGGGGAATGTTTGGTGGCATTTCTGGACTATGGCCCCATATGTCAAGTGATAGGCATTACCACCCACCTCTGGGAGCATAAAAGAAGGTTACGGCCTTAGATTGTTAGGTGATACACAATCCTTTCTCGATATTGTCCGCTCCCATCCGGTCCCTAAAGACGATAAGTTTTTGGCATGATTTTAAAGGAAAGAAAACTAAGAATGAAGGAAAAAGACTTCTGAACTTAACGTAAGACGATTTCTAAGAAAATGTATTGAATTCATGATTTATTCACTCGCATGCCAGAGCTTATGTTTCAGTTCTTCAAATTTGATTTTGAAGTTATATACACAGTCTTTCTACATATAGGTACCTCGCTGGGCTTCTAGCTCACCCCTCTTCTATTTTTTAAATGATGAGAGGCTTATAGAGGACGAGAAAGAATAGAGTATGACATACTAGCTAGACAGGATAGCTGGCTTGAATTAAGTAGCAGTGAATGAACAAAATTAATGTATTCCCTTTTGAATGTTTTGGAAAAGATTTTGTAAAACACTTCTACTATGAAAATGAATGGATATTAGTATGTTTTCGCATGACTTTATGGAAATAAGTAATATGTGATTCTTAGTGGCATCTCAACTTGTTTTGAGATCTTCGTGTTTGACTGTCCGACCTTATTTTCTGGCCTGTAAAATTAAGAACCCAAAACATTGGTGGCCAACTCAAGAAATCTGGCCTTATGTGATCATGTGTACGCAAAGTAAATGGATAAAAGAAAAGAAAAATTTTAAGTCCAACTTTTTGCGAGTTTGTTATCATATGATGTATGTATGATTCGATAATCTGACGACGACCGTATGCGATGGAATACATTCGATCTGTCACATCACTAGTTCGTTCGAGGTATTGAACTAAGTGGGGAAACAGTCACTAAATTTGGGTTACCTTCAAATTTGGTAGATTATTGTGAAGTCTTCCTTGCATTGAGGGTTGAGAAAATAAGTATGTGATTAAATTAGGTGTGACGGAATGAATTTTTTTTTCCTCAATTAATTTTGTTATTTCAGAACAGGAATAGAAGCCCAAGTCTCACTTAGATTCTGGGAAAAATGGGCAGAATTTTTCCTGAAATTGGGAAAAATAGAAATGCAACCCTGTACAAAACCTACATAGCAAAACTAGCACATGCACACAACTATCTATTTACACCACAATTTTCCTACAATAAGCGTTCACAGGACTACATATGCCATCCATGGCATTAATTTGATAATCATATCTGCTATTATAACAGTTCATGGCTGAGATGCCATCAGGACCTATACAGAAAATTAGAAAACATGTAGCAAAAACAGAACTATAAACCTGCGAAAACATATTTTTTTGTTCATCACATAGATCACATACATTTCTATACAGAACCCGTATATACATAAATATCCATAGGCATAAAATCCTTATACAAAACCATATGTCAAAAATCAGGTCTTTACATCCAACTATTTCCCTTCAGTGACTCCAAAATACTTCAGATCCTCAAAAGTCTTTCGATTAAGCTCTAAGTCAGTCTTGCTGTCTGGTACCAGCTCTACAGTCACATTTGGAGGGAGAAAATAGTAAAACAGTGAGTTGAGACCCAACAACGTACATGTAAGCATGCAGTAAAACTTTTATGTATAAAAGAATGCAGTAAAATAGATACAGGTACATGTTAAAGCGTAAGTACTATAAACGGTAATCAATAGAAAATTATAGCAGAACATACATATAAAAGGCTGTAGAATAGTCAGGGAAACATAAAAAGGTATGTAAATTACGAAAAAGACATAATCCAAATGAAATCTGGCTTCGAAAATCAGATATCGGTAAAAATGCTTCAGAAAGTGGAAATCGGATTTAACTCTATAATTTATAGAAAAACCCTTTTTTTAACAGTAAAGAACCCAACCAGTAGACCCTACTAGAGGAGAGGGGGAATAATCGAGGATAGATTTTGTTCACTCCGCACAATCTAAGGCTAGAAACAGGAACAGGAGATCCCTTCCCACGGGATCTAACCCCTCTCATGGGATCCAGAACAGGGGTTTGCCAGCCAGGAACAGCATCTACCCTCTAGGTTAACACCATGAGGAAGAGCGGACCATGTATAACTCCATGAACGAAATTATCCTCAATTACCACCATAACGTTCTAAGGCATGCCAGAGAACCTAACTTCACTGTATCTCAGTCACGGGTCCTAAATATCTGTATTAGAAATATTTTTCGTTTTTATTTCAAAACTGAAAACCCCTTTCAGTATCAGAAATTAGTTAGAGTTTCACGATAACCCTTCAATCAGTTCCAAAAGTCCACAGTAATTTTATCAGTATAAATCCGTGTAAAAGTTTTAGAAATAAATTACACCAGGAGCTTCATTTCAG
Organism: Nepenthes alata; assembly: GCA_028571085.2. Taxonomy (NCBI): domain Eukaryota; kingdom Viridiplantae; phylum Streptophyta; class Magnoliopsida; order Caryophyllales; family Nepenthaceae; genus Nepenthes; species Nepenthes alata. The sequence continues at coordinate 9,651 of JAOVVI020003431.1, read as the reverse complement.
TACCAATTAACTTTTATATAACAAAAGCTACGGTTAAAAATCATTAAAACCCTTTCATTTTCGTACCTAGGGTTTTGCCAAAACTTCCGAAGGATAAACGACTACATAACACATACATTTTCATGAAATTGAAGCCAGATATTGCAGTATGTGAATAAACATGAAATCTGTCTGATTAATTTACAAATACAGGCTTTATTTATAGTAAATATGCATAACCATGAAGCTAAAGCATAAGTACAATTCTTGAGATACAGAGAAGCAGTAAAACCAAAAAATAGTGCCCGAGGTACACTTGCCTGAGCTCGATCTACAGTTACCGTGACTCGCATCGGGACTAGACGGCCAATTTTTTCCTTTCCCATCTCTTCTCTCTCCTTCTTCTCCTATCCCCTTCGTTGCCGCTCGTGGGTTAGTTGCCAAAATTACCCCAAATCCCTAAAATCCCTATTTAAAATGTGAGAGAAAGGGGTCACATGACTAGGTGCGTGACCGGCGCTCGAGCACCGTAGGCGCCCAGTACAAATCTTGGGCTGCGGTCGAGCGCCCAATTCTGCTATTTTCGCTCAGGTGGCACCTCGAGCACCACTCAAGCGGTGGGTTCTATTATTTAGGCCCCAGTAACGCCTCAAGCGCCACCCTGGCGCCGGTGCCTTGGGGGCTTCTTTCGCCTCTAAACAAATTTCTCCCACATTTTCCTTAGTCCAATCATCTTAAACACATTCTCATCAATTTAATAAATAGGAATTATCATATTTTTGGGATCGGGTCCTCACATTCTCCCCCACTTAAAAAAATTTCGTCCTCGAAATTAAACAAAGCTAGATACCTCAAGAAAAGAAGTGGGGATATTCGCTTTGGATTTCCTCTTCGTGCTCCTAGGTGGCCTTCTCTGGTAAATGATTCTTCCAAAGTACTTTCACCAGCGAAATGGTCTTAGTGCACAACCTCTGATCTTTGCGACCCAGAATCTGTATCAGTTCCTCGTCATAGGATAAATCCTTATCAATAGTCAAGGGCTCGTACTCAATCACGTGTGCAGGATCGTGGACGTACTTCTGAAGTATCAATACATGAAATACATTAAACATATCCATCAGATTAGGGTGTAGCGCCAACCTGTAAGCTACCTCCCCGATCCTCTCAAAAATCTCAAAAGGACCAATGAAACGCAGCTTCCCTTTTACTCCGAATCGAAACGTTCCCTTGGACGGTGAAACTTTCAGAAAAATAAAATCTCCTACCTCAAAGGTCAATTCTTTTCTTCTCTGGTCTGCATAACTCTTCTGTCTACTCTGAGCAATTTTCAAATTATCATGTATTAGTTTGATCTTCTCTGTAATTTTTTTCACAATTTCAGGACCTAAAATCCTTTTATCTCTGGTCTCCTCCCAATGAATCAGTAACCTACATTTTCTCCCATACAGAGTCTCAAAAGGTGCAATGCCAATACTAGCCTAATAACTGTTATTATAAGCAAATTCAGCCAGTGCCACATAAGTGTCCCAAGTTCTTTTCATTTTCAATACAGAGGTCCTCAACATATCCTCAAGAATTTAAATGGTACGCTCAGATTGGCCATCAGTCTGGGGGTGATAAGCGGTACTAAATTTTAATTTCGTCCCCAACTCCTTATGCAAGCTCTCCTAGAACCTCAAAACAAAACAGGGATCCCTATCAGACACAATAGAGGCATGAACTCCATGAAGCCTCACAATCTCATTTACATATAATTGGGCCAGTCTATCACGGGAATATGTCATCCTGATCGCCAAGAAGTGGGCTGATTTTGTCAGCCAATCAACTATAACCCAAATGGCATCATGATTCCTAAGAGTCCTCGGCAGTCTTGATACAAAGTCCATAGTAATATCCTCCCATTTCCAGCTTGGGATCGGCATTGGTTACAGTAACCGAGAAGGCTTCCTCCTTTTAGCTTTTAGTTGCTGACATACAAGACATGTCTCCACATAAGCCATACTATCTCTCTTCATGTTCCTCCACCAGGAAGTTTTCCTCAGGTCCTAATACATTTTGTTCGTTCCGGGGTGGATAATGTATCTAGACCGGTGGGCTTCCTTCAAATTCTTCTCTTTCAGTTCCTTATGGTCCGGTACACATAATCAGTCCCTAAACCTCAATACTCAATCAGTCTGGATATTGAAATCAGCTCGAGACTCCTTACTCAGATCACTCGAAATTCCTACAAGAAACGGGTCATTAGTTTACTTCCCCTTAACTTCACTAATAACCTCTAGTTTGATCTGAAGATAAGACAGGAGCATTCTATCACCTTTAGCATAGCATTGGATATCACATTACTTCAGATAATCCAACATTTTCATCTGCTTGATTTATAATTGAGCCACATACCCCGATTAGTGACTTAATGCATCTGCAACCACATTGGCCTTCCCTGGCTTATACTGTATCTCACAGTTATAATCCTTTAAGAAATCAAGCCATCTCCTTTGCCTCATAGTGAGTTCCTTTTGTAAAAATAAATACTTCAAACTTTTATGATCAGAATACACAATGAACTTTTTGCCATACAAATAATGTCCCCAAAGTTTCAAGGCAAAAACAACAGCAGCAAGCTCTAGGTCATGGGTAGGGTAGTTTTCTCATGTACTTTCAGTTTCCTAGACCCATAAGCCACTACCTTATCATGCTGCATCAGTACACAATCCAAACCCACCATAGAGGAGTCATAGTACACCTCAAAGCCTCCTGAATCCTTTGGAATAACTAATACTGGAGCATAGTCAAGCGATCCTTCAGCTCCCGAAAACTCTAATCACATTCCTCGGTCCACTAAAATTTAGCCTCCTTCTTCAGCAATTGAGTCAGAGGTATAGCAATCTGCAAGAAATTCTCTACAAAATGCCTGTAATAACCTGCCATGCCCAAAAAACTCCTAATCTCAGTCACGGAAGTCGGCCTACTCCAGTTTATAACAGCCCCACCTTCTTTGGATCCACAGAAATACCACCATCAAAAATCACATGCTCAAGAAACATCACCTTCTCTAGCCAGAATTCACATTTACCCAGCTTAGCATACATCTTTTCTTCACAGAGCACTTGAAGTACTATTCTCAAGTGGGTTTCATGCTCCTCATAGTCCTTTGAATAGATTAGGATATCATTGATAAAAACCACCATAAATTTATCCAGATATGGCCTAAACACCCTATTCATCATATCTATAAAAGCAGCTGGAGCATTCGTAAGGCCAAAAGGCATAACAAGGAACTCATAATGACCATAATGTGTCCTAAACGTAGTCTTAGCTACATCCTCTGGCTTAATCCTCAACTGATAATAACTGGACCTCAAATTAATCTTTGAGAACACCCGAGATCCTTGCAACTGATCAAATAAATCATCAATACGCGGCAGAGGATATTTTTTCTTAATCGTGATTTTGTTTAACTAGTGATAATCGACACATAGCCGCAAAGACCCATCTTTCTTCCTTACAAACAATACCAGTTCTCCCCAAGGAGACACTTGACCTGATAAAACCCTTGTTTAACAATTGCTGCAATTGTAGTTTCAACTCCTTCAATTCAGCCAAGACTGGGAACAATAGCAATTTCAAACTCAATCTCCCAGTGTGGAGGCAATCCAGGCAGCTCCTAAGAAAATACATCCTCAAAATCACAAACGACTAGGATGTTCTTAGCCGGCACATTATGGCTCCCAATGGTGAAGGCATAAGCCAAGTAAGTTTTACATCCTTTTTTTTAACAAATGTTTAGCATGTAAAGCAGAAATCAACACAGGCATCTCCTTCTTCCTAATGCCTAGGAAGAAAAAGGATTCCATCCCAAGAATATCAAAACAAACTCTCTTCAGAAAACAATCAATATTGGCATGGTATTTAGCCAGCCAGTCCATCTCCAGAATCATATCAAAATCACCCATGCTCAACAATACCAAATCCACAACCAAATATTTTCCATTCACCTCAACCATGCATCCAGGGTAAACAATATCAGTAATCACAGGAGATCCAGTAGGGGTACACACAAACAATTCATAATCCAATATACATGGAGCAGTTACAACACAACATGCAAACCATGGAGAAATAAAGGAGTGGGTAGACCCCGAATCAAATAATATAGAAGCAAGAACTCCACAAATAGAAAGAGTACCTTCCACGAAATTTGGCGATGCCTTCAGATCTTAAACAATCACTGCGAAGGCCTTTGCCGGAACAGTATGTTTCTTTCCCTCTAGTCTCGGAGGCAATGGGCAGTCTTTAACCACGTGGCCCTGCTGTCCACATCTAAAGCATTCTCCCGATGCCTTACGACATGCCTGTCCCAGATGTTTTCTCCTATAGAGGGCACAATCTGTAGCTGATACTCTAGAACCAGTCACTGACTGAGTCGGAACAATACTCTTCCCCTTATCAGCTGTCCTAGCCTTCTTGGACGGTCCAGAAGATCCCACATTAGATCCAGTGCTAAACCCCACCCGACTAGCAGTCCTCTTGGCATAAAACCTCTCTGTCTCCGCTTCTTTCTTATAAATCACTGCCCTGTCCAAAATTTTAGCATAAGTCTAGAGTTTCAGGATTTATAGTGACTTTCTAATAACGTCCCGTAGCCCTTGCTAAAACTTCTTCGCATTTCTTAACTCATCCTCCATATAATAGGGCAAAAACTGGGACAGCTCAGTAAATTTTGCATCATATTCCGTTACCACCATATTTTCCTATCTCAACCTCATAAACTCCTACTACTTCTGATCTTGGAGGTTGGATGGAAAATATTTCTTGATAAACGCTTCCTCAAACATATTCCAGGTGATCTCCTCAACAGGCACTCCTAACACCCTCTTTCTCATACTGCACCAGCTATCAACTTTACCTTCCAACTTGTATACCGCGAAGGTGACCTTCTCCTGATCAGTACACCGGATCATGGAAAATATTTTTTTCATTCTCTTTAGCCAAACATCCGCCTCTTCCGGATCAGGCTTACCCAAGAATCCTGGTGCTTGCTCCACCGTAAATCTGTCATAAGTCGTAGGAGCAAGAAATGTCGGGGCTGGCTCAGGTGCAGGGACCGGAGCCATGTGCCTCTGCTATATAAACTCCACCACATTAGTCATTCTCCCCAACAGATCAACCTAA
>JAOVVI020003430.1:0-19101 GCA_028571085.2 Nepenthes alata | reverse complement strand
ACTCGGAGAACGGAGCCGAATCAACGCCGTCCCGGAGCATCCGAATCTGTTCGAAGTCGGATCTAGGTACGCATCAAATATTTATTGTTATTTTTATTCAAATAAAAAGCTGTAATATTTATTCCCTTTTATTTTATTTTTACCCAAATATGCAATAATTAATCTAATCTCACTTAATTTTTTTTTTGTTTTTCCAAAATTTGTTTCCAATAAAATAGAATGAATGTAAAATTATATTATATTTAGTAGAAGTATGAAAACTAAAATTCTATAACACTGAAAATTATTTTGTATTTCTTTAATTAAAAATTTATATTTTCTCTACAAGACATGAAATAAAAATATAATATTATAATTACCTGTAATAAATTTACATATCTTTTTAAAAAACATTTACATAATTGAATATAAAATTTTATATTTCTGGCATAAATTAAATATAAAAAGAGTATTTATATACATCTCAGATCCTATTTTATTTATCATATTCTATCTTTTTGTGCTAGACTAATTTTATTTATATTTATTTTTTAAATTTTAATTAGTCGTATTTATTTTAAAAAAATTATAAATAAATTATGAGGGTAAAATAAATAATATTTTTTTTAAAAAAAATTGTGGGATTTAAGGTCCAAAGAACTTGGAGAGATCAGCAATTGGCGGTCTACATATACGGTGGACCCCATCAATCGATACCTTTAAGAGTCGCACCTCACGGCCTGCAACCGCCTCTTCCTTCCCGAAGAACTCGAAAACCTAACACGCGCGCTCTTTCTGTCTCTCTCTCTCTCTCTCTCTCTCTGCGTTGCGCTGAGAAGAGCCCTGACGACTTCGTAAGATTTCATTCTGTCCCTTCCTAGTTCCCTTCTTTGCCGTCTCGTTTCAGGTAATCAACTGTTGAACTGAACATTCTTCGTGTTCTTAATGTCTCTAAGAGTACGAGAGCTAGTCGGCCAAGTATTCATAAGAAGGTAAAAAAAAAAGAAATCACCGAGATAATTAGTGTTTTAATTTGTGTATGTTTAATAATTTTGCTGTCTTGATGTCGTCAAAGATTGCCTTTCGAGGTAATTCTGGAATAGATTTCGCCGCCTTCATGTATTTTATTCATTGTTTTTGGGAGGATTTATAGTTTGAATTTGAAATACAGAAAAAGATTCCATGGAAGATGTGACAACCTTCATGTGTCATATTTGATTTGCATCCGTTCTTTCATTGATCTACAAATGGTGGCTTTTATATGAAGCATTGGAAAACTCTTGTAACTGACTGATGAAACTACTGTCGATCAAATTGGGAAAGTGTGAGCTTGAATTCTTTCTCAAATAAGAAATCATAATCCATGTTATAGAAATAATGTAGAACAGTGGAATCCCACATCACATTTCAGAGAATATGAGAAGAGTTTGCAAGGGATGTTGTGATATCCCATTTCACATTGAATACGAGAAGAGTATAATATCAGTTTATAAGGCCTAAAAGATCGTTGCTTGCTAACACTTTTTTAGAATGAAACACCTAATTAGACCAATAAAAAAAAAGCTTTATTATAAGATGAGTTGGTTTGAGTTGTTTCAAATAAGCTGGATCATCATGTTCCCACTCAAAATTATTGGATGTTAGGGAACCAAGCTTGCAGTTCTCCAGGGTTTTGGAGAAGACAGTAGTAGAAGTGCATGAAGAGAGTTTCAAAGAGAGACAAATTTCCATGGTGCTGGTAGGGGTGGATCTACAAGGTTTTGAGTGGGGTCAACTGATCCTACTGAAATTTCTTATTAAACTCATTGAAATTTTTTATTAATTCTATTAAATTTATTAATTAACCACAATAAACCACTTATTTCTTTGAGATAAGTTAATTTTTACCTTTTTAAAATTGAAATAGTTGTTTAAATTTACTCTGTTAAGGAAGAACTAAAACTATGGAGGTGTTGACCTCACTTGGAAAAAATCCTGGATCCATCCCTAGACGTGATGATCACTCTTGGAGGAAGTGTATACAACTTTGGGAGAGTCGCCATAGTATTCTTGAATTCTTAGCACAAGTCTGTCTCTTCTGACATTGTTTAATGCATGGTTAAATCTTGATCTTGCTTCCCACTCCAAAGCTCCATGGAACATTGGTTAAGGTAAAATACTGGCAGATTTGTTCTACTAGTTATTCTAAGTTATATTTTACCCTGCATATGAACTGGAAAAACAAATGCTCCTTGAAGAATGAACGAGCTGAAAGTTAGTACAACAGTGTGCAAAATACCTAGAATATATATGGATGCCAAATCCTATGTAACTCAAAATCCAGCTTTACCATAGGAAGAATGAAATGATACGACATTTTTTTTTCAATTTTTTGGACTTCATCTCTTCAATTCAAATGACATTGTAGCCTCTAGTTATTGTCCAAGTGGTTCAGAATCAGAATAGTTTTTGAGCAGATCAATAAGCTTTTTCACCTTCGGTTAGTGTTTGATACAAAGCATTGATTCAACATCTATGAGTTGTAGAAGAACAATGCATTTGCTGATACCCGATGACTTAATGCAGGTGAAAAAGGCATGATTGGTCATAGTTGCTGGCGTTTAGATCAGATAATCCATGAATTGCTATTTCTAAGTTCATTTCTTCTGTCTTATGGGAAAAGTTTCCCTTTTTTGCCTAGGAATGGTCACATTTAGGCCCAGATTTTTGTTTAAACTTTTTGCAGAATATTAAATGGGGCCATGAATTTTGCAAATGGCCTGAAATATTTAGTTACCTCCTAAACAATAAAGTTTTTGACTTGTATTTATCAGCTAACCCCTTTATGATATTTCCCATTACACTATTATCCTATTAGGAACCAAAATGACTAGTCGAATCCATAATCTATTATCTAACACTTTCATTTCTAGATATATTAACTAATGTTGTGTTATGTAGGTTTGCTTTTCACATGTAAAGAGACACACTCATCCATGTCCTATGCTAATGAAAATGGAGCTTTGCTAAGGTGATTAAAATTGGTGAGCCAGAAAAAAAGGCTCATTATACGTAAATCAGCTCTGTTCAGAAATTACCTTGTATTATGCCGTGGAAGATGGAGAAGGAAAATCCTTCAGTTTCTGACCAGGGTTTGAGAAGGAAGACTGCACCGCAAGCTTTTCGTTGGATGGAAAAGTCTCAGCCTTCAGCTAGTTCACTAAAGCAGTTAACAAAGATAACTTCCCATCGCAAGTCAAAAAACTTATCAAAAATGAGTGCTCCCAAGCATCACATAAAATGGAAAGGTACGTCTCAAGCATGGATGAAAATGTTGGTATTGGTATCAAAATCAGTTGTTGTCGTATTAGTGTTGGATGTGTCAGAAGACAAAATTTTAAAATTTGTAAGCTGACAGGGTCAAATCGGTTAATATATTAATACACATCAGCTGATATTTATATTAACGGTCTCAAGATTTCTTTGAGTTCTCTTTGTTCTTCTCGAACTCAGGATAATACTACATTTGGTCATGTTTCATGCTGGGCATTTGTGCATTGACTCTGCTTTCTATGCTGAAGTGTAATATCATTGACATAATCAACGTTTCCCTAGATAATCTGCATATATTTGGTATCATGATTTAGAATGTCACTGTACTACAAACTATTCCTGTTTATACACGGCAACAATAAAATAATAATGCGTCTTCATATTTTCACAGCTTTCTTAATGTTGGGGCAAAACATAGAGATGAACTGTCAAGGAGAGGGAGTTAACACTGCTTGCATGTTTTAAACACATGCAGCTGCAGGTTTTTTTTGAGATATCTCCTCAAAATTACTGGTATGGCTATTGAAACATTAGCTACTCAATCCTATCCTATGGCATTATCATTTATGAATTAACCCTTACTTACAAGGTAGGAGGCAAACCTCAGTAGCAAAGCCATCCATGGGCCAATTGTTTATGGGCTTCACCATTTATGGGAATCGTGTTTGCTTAAATATTGAACCATCGGCTCTGAAATTATTTTGTAGGAGGGAGTCAACACCATTTCGTTTGTTCAAACACATGCAGCTTTGGGGCTTCCAATTTAGGATTACGGTCGGAGATTCTCGCAAGATGTTGAAGAACCAAGTATGATTGGATCATGGGCTAAAATACATTTATAAGCCACTCCAACTTCCTCTCAACCTTCAATGCAGGACAATTTTATCAACACAACTCACACGTGTTTCCAAAACTTAACTAATTGTCTTCATAATTTTCTTTGGATGAGGCAAGAATTGCCGTTAAAGCTTAGCATTCATGTGTATTGGAACTTCCTTTAGCCATCAGAATTAACCGCTAATACAAGAATAACCAAACCTGACTGACAACCCACTGCCATTTTGGTCTGCGCATTTGGATGATAACATTGTATGCAGCACATACACTAATGCTACTTTCGAATTTGTTTGCTCTAGGTTGTTTAATGTCAGCATCAGGAGAATAAGCTCATCAACGTTTGTCATTCCCCCCTTTGTGCTGTTGGTTGAAGAAGCATATCACTAGTTGTTAATCAGTATGAGATAATCCCAGGAACTGCAGAATGACATTTTGCCCCACAAAGCTAAATCTCCGGAATACAATTATATGAACTTAGGTCTGTGTAGTCTAAGACTAAGAAGTACCGGCATTTCTTTTGAGCTAGCGTGTTGGATTATATTAATAGATTTTTTTATATCTTTTACTCCAATTTTCTTTGAAAATGTTGGGATACTTAATAATTTTTTTTTAACCAAAAAATGAGGTTATCAATATAAATTAAAGAAAAATGAAACCATTTGGTTATTCAAAATAATGAAAAACTAAACTCAAATTAAGAAATAATTAAGTGAAATATTTTTTAGTATAACTCCTTTGTACCGGTACGCGTGCATACTAATTTTTATAAAACGATTTTGAGATGAAATACATGTTTAAAATTAATAATACACTATATAGTATTCTCAGATCTATATAGTATTCTCATTTTTGGAAATATATTTTGTCGGTGTTGTGCGGTCTCCATGCTCTTAGATTGAGGGAAAAGATGCTATTGCAAATTAGAATACTATGGTTTAGCAGAAGCCTCTGTTGAAATTCGACCAAAACACGCACAACATAGCATAGTGGAATAAATCTACATATTCGGTTAAATGTTAACCATTAAAGTGAGTATAAAAAAACATAATAATGTATAATATTTTTAACTAAGAAAATAATTACGGGATATATTTTGAACAAATCTACTATAAAATAGTGCCCATTATAAATAATTTCCTCCAAGATTCCTTTACTAAAAATTTTGAGTGAAGAATGGCTGAATATTAACTCCTTCAACATACTTTGCAACCCACAAGAAAAAATGCATCGAGAAATAAGAGTAAACAAATGAAAATGTCCTAAAAACCAATATTAGAATAACGTATCCAATATTGGCAAAAAATAGAAATCAAAGCAGACCTCAATCAAATATCAAACTCTGCCTCTTTTATCCTTTTCTTCTTTCTTTTTATGCGGTACTCCTTGTGTGAGAAAATGATTTCGAATGCCCTAAAATTGCTCAGGCACAACTTTATATCAGAAGCGGCTCATGAGCATTCATTGGGCGCAGATCAAGTATGATCTTTCTGAAGAAACGCCACTTGAGTGCCCTTCAGACACACATTAGGCGACTTTTCTGGACAAAGTACACACGTGCTTTCCTTAGACTTGCATCCGGCGCGGCCTTCATTGGTGAACCAGCTCAGTTAGCACTTAAAAAAGAAGCTCAAAGCAGTGTTCTGGAAATATGACGCTTGGCGTTTAAATGTGAATTGGCAAAATGTCTCACCAGTTCGACTGAGCCTTCGAGCAGGATTTTATAGAATGTGATGCGAGGTCTGCTCAACACAGCACTAAAGTGCCACGTCTTGCATTCAGTTTCCAAAACTCTAATTTTAAGCCTCTACTTTCTCTCTTCAGAAAACCAAGGTAAGGAGGCTGAACGAATTGTGGGGAGATTTCATTTGTGAAAAAAGGTGTATTATGTAATTCATTCAATTAATCTGTGACAGCAAATCTTATGAGAAAAAAGACCTAGTCCATCGAATTCATCCCTTTAAGCCTAGGTGTTGTCAACTCCAAAACCTTCAAACACTTGTTCCTTCCGGTTAGTCTTCAAAGTTCTACCGGTGACAAATACTAGAGTTCCGGTTTCCTCTTTCTCTATCCCTATCCAATAGGTACATCGTTTAAATGAGTTTGTTTAGAAATAACTATGATAAGTCTATATATTTTAGATTCACTGCTTGGGAGCAGACTTAAGTGTTGGGTTTGGTCACTTTATTATAGGTAACTCAACAAATGGATTTGTCATCGAAAGATTTGCACAAGATTTATGGCAAATGGCTGGACGAGCAAGAAAGAGGCCGGTCAATAAAAGGTTGACCAGTTGAGAGAAGAATCCGGTCAACAAGATGTTGACCGGATGAGAAAGGTTGTAGCAAATTTCCTGGTTGCGCTAAAAATGCTAGTTTGGTTTTTTACCAGTTTGGAATTCCGGTATGGTTTACCAGTTCAGAGTTCTGGTAGGAATTCCGGTATGAAATTGACCGGTATGAGACTGACTGGTATGCAAAAATTTTAGGTTGCGGCGAAATGGCCGGTTGTATAGGAAATGCCCGATTGTGCGGAAATGGCCAGTTGCATGGAAATGGCCGGTTGCAGCAAATTGGCCTGTTGGAGAAAAATGACCGGTTGACGCAAAATGACCGGTTGTGCCAAAATGCCCAGTTGGCGCCACATGGCCAGTTGCAGTGAATTCCGGGAATGCAAAGGTAGGAATGGATTTACGGTTTGCTTTTACCGGTATGCTTGTACCGGCATGAAATGTCGGTATGGCTTAGCCGGAATGGTTGAAAATTTTCAGAATAGAAATTCCGGAATGCAGTTGGCTGATTTGAAGTATTAAGGACGGAGGACCCTGAAGCAAAAGTCCAAGGATTTGGTCAACACATAGGAATTGTAACAGGAAAGTTGGTCACATACTATATCTGTGCAATCAGCTTTTTCAGAAAGGAAAGTTAGACTCTCAAAGTTGACACCCGATTGGTTGAGCAAATTAACTCTTCCCGATAGAGTGGCAATTAGTAGAGTTGGTGGTAAATTTTACACACACGCAACCTGCCTATTGGGTAGATAGTCTTCGGATAAAATTTGTATATATATATGGCATGCAAGATTGAGTGGGTGAAAAGAGAACTGAGAAGGAGAAAAACATAAGAGAGATCAAAGAGTAACCAGACTTTTACTCTTGTATTCTTGCTCTTTGTTTTTGTTCTCGGCTCTTGAAGGGCTTCTGTAGTAAGAGGTTTATGTAACCATTTTTCATATAGTGAAATTTGTTTGTGGACTAAATGTCTCATAATTTTTCTCTCTTATTTTAAAAGAGGACTTTTCACGTAAAAATTTATGTGTTCTTCTTTCTCCTCTATCGTGTGTGTGTGTTTGTGCATTCCATCATTCCTGTCCGACCTGTGTTATCTGACCGGCAATCTTTTTTCCAACACTGAGAAGTATATCGATATAGTCACGTACTGAGTGTCAGTTTTGTCTATGGTATTGTGTGTCCTTGTGATCGCTGTAAGTTGACTTTTCTCTGTAGTAGGATTCTTCTATTTGTTGACTCACAGCTTAGAGAGTTTTCCTTTATGATTGATTGGTTCTTAAGTTTTCTCTTTGTTATCAAATTCTTTATGGTTTAATTTTTCTGCATCTGTTCTCTCATGGTTAATTGTCTGTTTCATTTAGAACCATCCTTTATGGTATCGGATTGTTGGTCTTTGTATTTTTGCAAAGTTGGGTCTAAACTCAGGCTATTCCTTGTTCGAGGGAAATTATCAAGGTGCTCCAATCACCCCAAAAAGAAAAAGCAAAACAATGCAAGAAAACAGAAACCAGAAGAACCCATTAAGCTTACAAGTGCTTCTTTGTTCACATCATATTGGGAACTTACTTTGAATTTCTTGAATTTATAATTGAATTAAGACCGAATTGATTAAAAAAGTTCTTCAATAACTAACTCAAACCACTTCTTGTCCGTGTGTTTTTTTTTTTTCCTCTCATTCACAGTTTGTGCCGACTCAAACAACACAGTCGGAAAAGAGTGCTGCTTGTGCCAAAAGGATCTTGCAGTTGCACCATCGGGACGTAAACCAGCATTCGGAATTCTTCCGGTCGCCTCCATCATGCCTTGCGGCCATGCCTTTCACCATGATTGCTTGGAAATTGGTGGATTGAATCAGCAACCTGGAGACCCTCCGTGTGTGTTTTGTACAAGTTCTGATTCTTAAAGCTGTTTTATCAGGTCTGATTCTTGAAACTTTAGCTAACAAATTTTGATGATCTGTAGGAAATTCTTCCTCCTGCTGCAGTTTAGGGAAAATTCTTTAATGGAGAGATGATAGCTTATGTCTTTCCTTTTCCATCATAAATCTTTGGCTAAGTAACACTATCTTATGAACAAATTGTCTCAGACAGGTTGAAGATCGATGTATTTTGATACGACATAATCTTAGGTAATTAGTTGAATGCATTTGCATACACATGAAAAACTTCTTTGTTGATTAGAAATTTGTAAGAGAACTTCTTTCGGTTGTTCGGTATATGTATACTTTAACTCGAATGAGTGTTCTGAAGAAATATTTGTTAAATTGGCCATAAAAATGGAGTTGTAGAATTTCTTTAGTCCCCAGCTCGGAATGAAAAACAGCATTCATGAGCATTGAATTGTAGATTGAAATTTCTTCATTTTGAAATTTTTTATGATCAATGGAAATTTGATTCTTAGCGTCATTATTGCTATGGGTGATGCTAATAAACAAGAACATGGTTTGGGGAAAAGGAGGTGAGAAAGATTGATTGAATCATAAAAAATTTAGAGATATAAATGTTTATCCTTAATTAGTTGGAGGTAAATCTTATAAAAGAGAGAGAGAGAGAGAGTATTGGACTTCCAATTCTAGTAGGAAAATTAGGAAAATAGATATTTAATTTAAAGTGAGTGAACAGAATTTTGTACTTGATCTTATAAATATATGTTACGAAGCCTCTTCATGTCATGATTTAGGACTAGCAACCTGATTGTACTAAGCAACCTACAAAAGGATTTAATTTGAACCAGTTTTCATTCAAATCCAAAAGAGAATTTTGTTAAATTGGTAGGTATATATATCAAATGAATTTAGTTTTAATGGTAATTAACTCAAAGAAATATGGAGTTGTTGATGTTTGTACTAATTAATTATAAAAGAAAAATTCAAATTCATTTTGATTAATCAATTTTGATATTGATAAGTCGTCTCTTAAATTACTAACTATTTCTATTTTTTATTTGTCAAATCAAATCTATTCATGCTAATTCTTATACTAGAACTCTTACTTTTACTTCAAATATAACTAAAAATATATCTGTCACTGTAATAATTACTGTCACTTAAAATCATTTTTTTTTATAGAAAAAAAAAGGTTTCATTATTTGGAGATAATATTTCACTAATTGAGTCACAGATATCTAATATATTTATACCTACTAATTTTTCATAATGTGATGATGAAAGGTATCGATGCTATTTACACTTCTTGACAAATATAATTTGCTTCATTACTCTAAGTGGGTATTTTTATTTTGGGTAATAAAGGACTTATTTTTACTAACTCCCTAATAGCAACGGCCTAATTGCAAGAGCTTTTTCTTTCCCCATAATTAGAGCCATAGGACTCAATATATTGCTTCAATTGACCCAAATTTAAATTCATTGAACAAAATAAATTCAAATAAAGAACTTAGTAAGATTAAAATACAAGCATTTTAATTATTCTAAACTCCCAAAAGGGACCTCGATTCCCAATAGAGAATTTCTATTTTATTAGATGA
Organism: Nepenthes alata; assembly: GCA_028571085.2. Lineage (NCBI taxonomy): Eukaryota > Viridiplantae > Streptophyta > Magnoliopsida > Caryophyllales > Nepenthaceae > Nepenthes > Nepenthes alata. The sequence goes on along the minus strand of JAOVVI020003430.1, from coordinate 9,200 downwards.
GGAAAAAAATTGGAATTTTTTTGGCTACCTACTTACCAAGCAATTTTCACCACTCTGTTTAAGTTTAAGGTTGATTGGATTGAATTTGATACCCAAAAACCAGAATATTGGCCGATCAAACAAATGCAGTTGCCATTCAGAAGCAACAACATAAGCATGCTTTCCACTGCACATATATCTAGATTTTCTTCATTATTTCTTTGCAAATAGTTTTGCCTGTCCTAATAAACTCATATAGGAACAAATAGATTAATAAATATCACACTACTCACTTGTTGTCTCTTTTAACATTTCTCAATCACGAATCTCACTTTGAGCTTTGAAAAGCTCAGCAGCCCATTTTACAACTATTCAGCAGGGCATTCCTCTATTACCCTATGAAGTCAGCAAAATGTTGTGAGACTGACATTTCATATATCCATTCATGCTAACGAGCCCACATAAAAACAAAAGATTGAAAAAAATCATATCACTTAAAAGAGTGTTTCTCAATCAGGAATTGCACCATCAGAAGATTTTAAGAAAAAGAACATGAAAAAAGTAAAAAAGTCATGGCAGATGCAGTCTGGCAGGAAAATAGAAACTAGGACACCTTATTATCTCAAGTCACTAATACAGTGTACTAATAAGGGATTCATCATCAAACTCAATTTCTGAATCCCAATCTTCCACGAGTTTCAGTTCAACAAACAGAATATCTAACATCACAATACAAACGAAGCAAAACTACTCGGTTCAATTGCAAACCACAAAGCTGAAGCAATTGAGATTTTACCATCTTCAAAAATGGTCAAGCAAGAACTTCGGCAATGAAGCAATTCGAGACAGATGGAGAAGCTCACCATAGGAATCTTTCCTCGGCATGGTTGGTTCCTGCTTGCAGCATCGAAAACTTTGACCATCCCCTTCGGCGATCACTCCACCTTGAGTAGTATCCCGATGCTTCAGCTCAGTGGTATAATGGAAGGAAACTCCAGCGTCTTTTCCTCCTTCAGGTTGTTCAAATCCCATTTTTCCGGAAGACTGCACGCCTGGAACTGAGGCAGTGTCCTGCTGCAGGAGGCAGCAGAGAGAATTGACTCTCGACATGAGAGATTTCTCATCAGAACATGTTGTGAATTGAGAGTCGCTGAGGAGTTGCTTGGAAATGTCTTCGAGCAGTTTACGGGATTCGGATCCTTCCTCGGCAAATGATGGGTTTTCAGAGCTCAGTTGCCCCGAAACGCAATTTCCGATATGATTCACAAGATTGGTCATAGACATGGATGGTTGAAGGCCAGACATTATTAATTGCTCCCAGTTTTTTGAGCCCTTCAACTCGTCTGTGTCACCACTTCCATTTCCTTCAATCGCAAGCTTGCCCATGACTATTATAGGGGGAAATGGCAATTAGTGACCACCGAATCAAATTTAGCAGAAATTGAATGGAAATTCACATAGATTCATGAACAAGAGCTATCTTGATAGAAACTTCAGGAATATGAGTAAACCAAGCAGCAGATAGGCATGAGTAAGTTTAGCCCTTTGTTCTTTTTTTATATTCAATTATCCTTTATACGAAGGGACAAGAACAGAGGCAAGCAGATGGGACTAATACATCAACATACGTGGTTCCAAGCTCTCATTGTTAAACACATGAAGGAAGCGTAATTGTGGAATGACATATCGGTCAATATATATTGGTAGCGAGCCTCCGATGATTCGAAACAATCAAGATATGTTGTCAAATTGGTGATATATTGTGAACATTGGCCTATGTATCAAATATTTTCCGAGATATTGGCTGATATTTGCCCCCCAAGGTCCAAATGTAACACCGATTCACCTTCCTTCTCACATAGTGAGCACCTCGACACCAACTGAGCTGAATATTTAACACTTATAAGGATACATCTACAAGAATTCGATTTCTTAGCGCAAGCCACAGAAAAGAAGAGCTCTTTTGAGGAGACATTTCAAATCTCATACTTGCAACTATTCCATGATTTGACTTTCTCCCTATGCCTAAAACCAGGCGAATTGAAATGAAAATTAGCCGTTCTTGGAAGGCAACCATAGCCTTCCAGGGATACCAGCCAAAATTGTGTCCAACAGCTGATATTGATAGGCCACGATGATACCAGCCAATTTTTTCGTCCATGCACATAATAAATCTGATGGTCAAGTTGAAAATAATTTACAAATGCAGCCCAGTGCACAAAGCTTCCACAATAAGTTGGACCTGGGGTTTTTTTGGATCTATCATACGTGATCTTATCTTGTGTTATGCAAAAGGCCGTTTCCATAACTCAAATCCATGACCAACTGGGACACAACGCAACAACTCTACAGTTGTTCAACTTATCAAGGGCAACCAAAGAGAAGACGTTTTATAAATCCAGGATGATTTGAACAAAAAACTACCGTACAGCCTCAATTATCAAACAATGACAACAATAACACAATAAATCAGCATTCTTGACATCTCATTTCATAAGAACCACAATATAACAAAATCAATCTCAGAATTCACTTCTTAGACATTGAGACAGGATGGAAGCTAACATATGATTTAACGCAGGTGCACAAGTGAAATAGTAGACAAATAACTTCAAGTTTTAGGCACAAAGCATGTGGGAACAGAAAGTTTCCATCGCTATAGTCCTCAAGCCAGATTTCATGGAAAGAAAGTTCAGGAGTAGAAGAAAACATGGAATCATGGCATGAGGCTTTATTAAACAAAGGGGCGCACAAAAGCTCCTATTACACATGGAGTCTGAGAAGGGTCAGACTACTTTAAATTTATTATACGTTATCTTATCGTATATTATACAAGTAGCCGTCTTCACAACTTGAACTATTGGTCACCAGGTCATACAATGGTAACTCTACTGTTGCACCAAGAATGCCCTTCACTTGAACCTTCCCCAAAATAAATCACAAAAGTAAAAGACTTTTGTTGAACCCTCATAATACATATATGTAGCGTAGGCTCATCAATATGCTGATATAATGTGTATCATACACATGTATTCGCTTGTTCACGCATGGCAAATTGAACCCCTAGAAAAAATCTTTTGCCAAACCCTCATGGATATAGATACGTTGGTTAATGGGTTTGGAGTGTATATATATACATACATACATATAGAGAGAGAGAGAGAGGAATGAGCTTTTCAGTTATTGAATTAAAAAATTTACCAGCATCTGTCTTGAACAAATAAGCCAACCCTGCAAAAGCATACTAATTGGCCTCTATATTTCATCCAAAGAAGATCTCTGATAGTGAGGCCATTCTACAGTGCATTAGAATGATTCACCAGTCTTTCCATTTGAAAAGCCATGTTTTGCTAAACTATCTAGAGTCAATTTCTCACATTTAATTGGCAACTTAATTACCAGTCGATCCTCTGAAACCAATATCAGCACTACCGAAATACACTGATTAGCTACCATCACCTTTGTCACACTTCATCTAGTTCACAATGCATTAAAATCTTGTCTTGGACATCAAATGTGTGATAGATGGAACAGTTTTTTAAATAGTGGAAAAGCTCATTCACTTAGCCAAGAAAAAGGCTGGAGAAGTTCACTCCTGTCAAGATGGCACCCCACTATACGCTGGCATCCACCTTGTGATACCATTGAGCGAGAGCTGTTATGGTCCTTCCAACAAGAGGCTCCTGTATCCACCCAACGGCAGGTGAATAAATAATGAAGATTGAATAATAATTTAGATCACTAGACGTAATATCCACAATTTATTCACTCCACTTCTAATATTGTCTGTTGGATGAATATGAGAGGCTCTCTACTAGGAGAACCATAACAACACTCAATTTGAGCAAGTGTAATACCCCAGCACAAATAGAGAAAACTAAAAATTCATGAAATCTTGGCCACTGCAGCTGCTTTGCAGCCATCACAAAGTGTACCGATCCATAGTATTTTTCTGACTTAGAATCAGATTCAAGTCCCGTAAATTTTGGAACGTTTTTATAACTTCCTTTTATTTTTCTATAATGTTTGGTGAACTTTGTTGGAATTTAGTATCTATAATTTATTTACCCATTGTGATAGGCGGGGCTTTTTGGTGTATACCGCTGCCAGAGCTAGAAAAGCCTAGAAACCGCTATCAAGGAAATAGATTCATTTACTTTTCCATCCTACCAATCATTACATTACTATTGATAGCTTGCTCGTGTTTCGGACTCTCATTAGCAACTAGCTACTCATCTTACGAAAGTGAAACTCCTGCTTTCAACCCGACTTGTGTTTCAGTATCAGCCCTTGAATTTAAGTAAGGGGTTGTATGCTCATCTTGTGCCTTCACTTCCGACCAGTACAGGAACATTACATGGTTTTAAGCCCAAAGAAATCAGATCATGACACCACATTTTCATCTACTGATCTATTTCTCCACCTTCCCCAATCCTTGAGAAAAAAGGATAAAATCACCTCCCAGTTCTCACTCAAAAAGAACTGCCCATTTGGCATGAAAATATTCTTGGAGGGAGGTGTTCAAAAATCATCAAAAAAGCCCTCACCAAGTTTCATTATCAGAAAAGTAACAAGGACAAGAACAATGTGGTCAGGGTCACTGACATAATATTCAAAAATGAAAAAAAAAGCTCTACCTGAACTTGGCGAAGGAGCTTCACGAGGAAAAGTTTCTGCAACTCTACCAACCTCCTCCTCCTCTTTGATGTTGATCGAAGGTGACTGTGACACGGCAGGTGATGCAACATTTTGAAAGGAAGAGATGCTGGATCCTTGACTGGACTCCCTTTGCTCGTGGTTTACAATATTATTCAAGCCATTGTGAACCAAAGATTGTACATCAAAATATGGAGAATCCAAACTTATTTCTGGTTGCTGGCTCAGGAAATTGAGACGCATATCACACTGAACTAATTTCTCAAAATGCTTGTTTAAAAGCTCATGTGGGACCTGCAAAAAATGTTGCCTGCAGAATGACAGCATTGGTAATCTTAATTCCAAAGATTTACTGGCTTCAAAACCCTAAACACAGTTGTGTAACTTAGGTATCAGACAATAAATGCATCTTAGATTCATCTTTCATTTTAAAAAGACTACTTCTACATCAATGGTGCAGAGATCATTCTTGGGATTGACTACAATAATATAATGTGAAAATGCCAATAGTAAGACTGGTAGAAACTGGAACCAAAGAAAAGAGCAGCAATCGTCCGGATCTATTCACAGATCATAGTGCACTATAAGAAAAAGGAGTGTCATATAATGAAAAGAAGACAAGCTTAATTGTGAAAAGAAAACCTGAAGAGGTAGGAAATGAAAAATAGCTTAAAGATATATATGCTTCAAATTGAAGGAACAACTTCGTAAATCAAGAAGCAAGTCCAAGCCTTGATGACTTAGAGTGAATATACTTTAAGGATGCTGTTTATAGATCTAGAAACCATATCTAATAATCTCAAATCATGGTAGAGGGTCACAACTAGGTTGGTACATATTACTTATGTTCTATTTTGCAGTCCAATTTGAGGGTACATGGATGAACAACAGAGTCCACAAACATTTATTACTTTGCTACATCAATGATTAATCCATGCTTTACAATCTTCCCTTCTTTTCACATAAAAGGTTGCAAAGTGTATCTACTCTTGGAAAGCTGAAATCTTAGGCCACTTCTGTCTAACTTCTACTAGTAGACTAATTTTATCCATAAACAGTGTGCATATGAATATTATATTATCTTGGTAGAAGAGTTTATTTTTCAAGATAAACAAATATTTTTGAAATTTAACAGACAAATAATCATAGAGCATATTTATACCATCTTATCTACAGTACTCATGTCATTTTGTGGACTAGGAGGTGTAGTGCAACATAATCATCTACAGAGAAGGACAAGAAATATTATACTTTGACTAACAATTTAAGTTAAAACTGCCATCTAAAAGGAGGACAATAGATTTTGGGAGGTTAGGCATATGCAACCTTAGTACCTTACAAATTCTGTGGTCTGCAAGACATGAAGAGCCAAAGCACGAATATAAATAAAAATTTGTGATGGCACTTACCAATAAACCCAAAAGTAGCACTTTTCGAGGCATTGATAATGAAATATCAGCCAATATGAAAAATATCAACTGATATATATATCTCAATTTTGATATTTTTTTATGTTAGTAAAAAATCACAATATGTCTCCAATCGACAATATATTAGTCAATATCTCCTCTGCTATCTATTCCCCTTTTCCTTTGATCAGCATTCCGAACGGTGGAACCCATCAAAATTTTCCTTTCTTTAAATTTGACACAATTGAATTAAAGCTAAACCTTAATCTCACAATTTAAACTTCAGCTTGTATTGTATAGTTATATTAAGTTAGTGATATTTTTAGTTTTCTATGGAGTTATAGCTAGAATTAACTTTATTTTGTATTATTTTTATTATTTTCATATTGGCTAGCTTATATTTGTTATTAAAGGTTGATTCTAAGATAAAATTAAAGAAAATCTTTCAAATATGAAAGATATAATTAAAAATGATCAAACTCTAGTATATAACTCAGTTTTAATGGGCTACGGAATACAATTTTTAATATTAATACGTAATACTCAATATAATAGATACTAATATGTCTGTTAAAAATTGATATTGATACTGATATTTTAATCCATGATAAGAAATGACTAATAATAAGCAGCAGCTTTGTAGGCCTACCTATGTATGCTAGCCTGTCCATCTGTGAAATCTGCAGTAACCTGCCATAAGGTATGTTTTCTGGGCTGCGGATTGGTCTCCTTGAAGAACACAGGTTGCCGAGCTAGCTGAATAAAACATCACATTTATGCGTATACAAACTAATAAAATATTCTTAAATATTAGAATAGCGAAGAATTTTCTATAAGCAGGCATAGACAAATGAGGAATGCAGAAAAATGAAGTTCATCTATCAGGAAAATACAAATTACCGCTATGGTTAAGGTTCCAGGTCCATCTTCAGGAAAGTTTGCTTTCAACCCCATGATATCTGACCATTGGATTTCAATTTTACTTTTAAGACTTCCATCAAGAATTTCCCACACGAGCTTATGCTTCGCAAAATAACACTTTGCGACCAAATCGCCTTCATATCTTGAAGCATACTGATAGAAAATAAATGTTCAGCCTCTTTCATGTAAGATGCAACTCTAACAACTGCACAGTAATGTTAACCAAAAAAGGATAAAAAACATTTACCTCCCAAGACCCTATCCTTAGTAAGGAAGCTGGAAAGTTGGCTGCTTTCATCTTTTCAGTAGTGCCATTGCTAGCCTTTGTGGTACTCTTCTCTTTAGTACCAAAACTATCACTCGGTACAGTTCCAAGCTTAGAAGCATTACCTTGAGAAAGCCTCATTTGAATTAACTCTAGAAGTGATGGACTTTTCCGCAGCCGCAAACCCAATGGACTAGGTTCATCAAGTGGATTGTATTGGGAAGGTGGGATTGGAAGCATGTTATTTCCCGCACTCAACTGCATATTATTTTGAGAATAATGAAAGGAAAAAAAAAAAGGAATCTGAACACTTGCCTGGATAAAGGACCTCAAAAGCAAATACAAAAAAAAAAAAGAAAAAAGAGATTCCCAATCACAAAAAAAAAGAAAAAAAAAGACTATTAAATGCAAGGGTTAAAATTCCAGCCACTGGAAAATATGTTAACTCCATGTAAACCTAGTAGTGCCATCTCGTCACACAATTGTCCCAAATTGGTGTCTTATTTGAGGAGAAAGGGGTCAATTCCAACCATTTCCATCCAATTCCAACTCCAAAGTTCCCAATCCATGCAGCAAAATCCAGCATGGTAAGGGTTTTGACCTGTGATATGCTCCACCACATGAGGTTTTAGCTTAGGGGTAATGCATTGTACAAAAAGATTCACATCTAAAATGATGTGACGCAATAAAAGTCCTATTGTCTGATTCATGAGTACATTGGGTAAATTGGATCCAAATTTGTACAATTTTTGGCAGTGCTACATCAACTTGGATATATTTGGGAACACTACTGTCGTGTAATATATACAACAAGCTCAAGGTTCAATATACATTTATATAAACACTAAAAACTCTAATCTCTTTATGGGACTAGCAAGGAAAGCTATCACAGAAAATGCACCACCATATCATCGTAGCCCAATGAAAGCTATCACAGAAAATGCGCCACCATATCATCATAGCCCAACAAGCATCATACTGATAAATAGTTATCAGCTAGCCATTACAGAACATTTATATCATCAAAAATAACACAAGAAACTAGCAAGGAAAAAGAAATAATAGTTTCCAGAGCAGAAGAATGGTTTTCATAAAAATCGAAGAAAATAGATTGTTTTGCTACTAATGGGATCCAGCAAAACTCCAGGGCCAGTCTGTTCCAAAATGGGTCTCGTACCAAAGGGCCCAGGCAGAGAGCACAAGTACAATCTAGAGATGTAAGCTCAGCCTATAACCCTGATCAAGTCAAGACAACAAACTGATCTCCATATAAGGCCTTGACACTTACAAATTTGGAGGTGAAAGGATGCCCATAGTAGATCATTGCAATAATTTCAAATTATTGCCCACCTCAATGACTTATGACAATTGAGCTTCCTAGATTGACCAAAGGTCATAACTCAGAAGGGCTATATATTTCTCTCCTCTCCTGTTTGCTACGCACACCACACCAGAGTCCTTCAAGAAAGAGTTTCTCTCAATCAAAGGGTTTCTCTCAACCTCCCATTTGTATATTTATGCTATATAATTTATAAGTGATCTTCTTGAAAAATATTCCACCCTCGAAAAAGAAAACTGACGCTCCAGCATGTGTAGAACAAATCGCCAACATAATAATTTTGGATAAACGAGATAGAACAAAATCTATTCAATTTTCATTGTGCATGAGTTGATATTTCTAAGACACATTGACGGCAAGGAGCCCTTCAAGAGCAACAAATTAAGAACGCTTCAATCTACAAGAAATTCACAAAGACACAGAGTCTACACACCCCACCTCCATGTTAGCACAACAACTTGTCTAACCATATCTACAAAAGTAGCACCATACAACTCATGCAGGATAAACTACAAATCCTACTTTAGTACAGTTCAATGCGTTGCACTAGAACTCGACAGATGGAATGCAGGCACTCAAGTGTCAATGTAATCCACCATGAGACATAATGATTACCAGCAAGCCCTTATCC
>JAOVVI020003429.1:0-19102 GCA_028571085.2 Nepenthes alata | reverse complement strand
GTGTGAGTTGTCTTCCGTACTGGTAGAGTCGGAAGAGGAGCATGATGTTGAGCATGCTCGGGAGACGTCTGTACTTTATGGGGCAGAGTCTCTGTGGACCATGGATTTGGTCGGTGGTCAAACTTGCGAGCATCAGGTAGCCCGTGCAAGTACTCAACTGTCGGGGAATATACGCAGCCTTTGGTTCACAGTAGCGGAATAAGATCCAGGTGATTCCTTGAGATGTTATATGATTCTGAGTACCTTATTGTTGTGTAGGTAATATCTTTGCGTGAATCATGTGATACTCAAATTCAGTGGAATCCATGTTGTATTGTTATCGTGAATATGCTGATCGTTCTCGCTGACATATGGACCGAAAAAATCTCCAATCATCGTTGAGATTAGATTTCAGGGGATTACCATTGTTTATTGGCACTATTGTTATTTTTGGATGTTCGGGTCTTGTGTGACCCATTTGCCTAGAGTTGTATTTACGACGTGTTGCAATCTGTTTCGGATATAGTAGGTTGTCAGAGTATATTGAGACATTAGTAGATGATATCCGAGATCGTTATTATTGTTAGCGTTTTTGATTATATCACTTGTTGGGCTTTGTCTCACCATTGTATTTTATTGGCTCCAGATTGAGTTGACAACAGTTAGCTTGGAGAAAAAACGCATGAGAAGATGATCCTAATAGTCAAATGATAATATTTAATCTGTTATTGAGACTTATGTATTTTTTTTATTGAGTTTATCTTTTTTAATATGTTTATATGGATAATGGATAAATTATCATAATGTAGTTAAATATTAAAAAAATTAAAATAATCCAGATTATAGATAATTATATTTGGTTTTAAATTTTTAATTCTACATGTGGGGCTCAAGCCTCATGTTTGAGTATTGTGGCTCGGGTCACCACATACTCCGTTTGTAATGAAATACTCCCGGCCCGATTGAAGTGTCCGCACAGCAAATTCAATTTGGATCACATAAAAACCCTAGTGCAGCGGCGTCGCCCAAGTCACTGCATATTTAAGGGGCACTGTCGTCGCGCTCTTTGCATCGCATCTGCAGATAGACCTCTTCACAGCTTCACCGGCGTCGTTCACCCCTGCCTTCTCTCTCTTTCTTTTTCGTATTATTTGCTGTGTGTGCATGTGTGTGTGTGTGCGGTGATGAAGCAAATTTGTGGACTAGAGTTTCTGATCTAGCATTTGAAGACAAAACCCTTGGCTGTCTGAGCACACACACTGCTTCATCCATGCTAATCCTGTTGACTTTGGTAATAGCTTCTTCCTGTTGATCTACAGATTCAAGTGGAGGCATCTCTCTGTGTTCTCTCTCTTTTTTGTTATTTCTTGCGTAGTATCTAGTAATTGAAGTTGGAAAGTTTCTATGGAAGCAATCAGGGGCTGATGATGAGAAATTAAATTATCTTAGCGGATTTCAGTGAGATGTTTCATCAATGATCTGATTGTTACACACACTGAAGCTCTTAGTGTTATCTCCGTCCGTCTTCTTTTAATCTTTTCCCCTCTTTTCCTTCGAGCGTTTTGTTATGTGATTTTTGGGTCACATTTCATTTTTGAAGGGATGATTGGTGCGATGATGAGATTAAAACACTTGAGGTGTTTTCTTGGGCAGTGGATAGAGGATCCCTCTTCTTGGTGTTCTCTCCGTGAGCCTATTTATCACGACTTCTCCTTCCACTGAGCAAATCGTCCCTGAAAAAGATTTCTATTGGCTTGAAAGAAATTTGCTCATGATATGACTGATTTAGTTGTCTACTCTCGGAGATAGATTCTTTTAGCATAAGATAAGTATAGATTTGATCTTCGTAATTCTTTTCAAATCGATTGCTATTTGAGAGACAGATGCGTCCATTACCAATTCTGGGGGAAAATCAGTTCTTCCTGGTATAATGGCTCGGACGCTATAATAATTTGAGTTGTGGCATATCCTGATCGATGGCTCTCTTCTTTAACCATGTCATTAGATCGTGGAAACTCCACATACATTTTCCATTTTTGCAAAATCAAATCAAATCACCGACGACTGACTTTTCATGCTGATATCTCTTGGGAGGACATCACAACCTCATGCGCATTGAAAGAAAGATAAATTACAAATTGGGAACAAAATATTAATATTATGTGGACAAAATATTGCGAAGAACGCTTAGATTGGACAGTATGTGGACAGAAATAATATACACATTGGAAGAAAATACAATAACGCAATTGGAGATGTATTTCCGATGAAGTGATATTACTTATTCATTTAGAAATTGATATAAGATTGGATGAATGGATAGAACAATACTTTTTTGAAAAGTTAACCCTAATAATATTCTTCAAATTTAATCTCATTTTGAAAACATCGGAATTATATGCCTACACGTTATGATAGTCTTGACAAGAAGTAATACGAAAATGTTACATAGTACTTATATTTTCAGGGTAGATGCTACCATCGCATCATAATGCCATTTAACTTATTTTTTTAAAACGATTTCTGAAAAAGATAAACAAATTATATTCTTTTTTTGTAAAAAAAAAACTTTATAAAAAGCAATTCAAACTTACATACACAATGCCCATGAAGTTTTCAATCAATTTCAAATTATAGCTTTTTTTTTATAAAGCTACTTTGAAAAAATTCATATGGTAGAAGTAGCGCCTAAAAAGAAAAAAAAGAAAAAGAAAAAAAAAGCAAGCCAAACATGTACTCGATGAATCATATATGGCTTGTGGCCTTCGGCTTTATTCTGTTCTGTGTATTCCTGTAGTCAACCAAACTCTCGTACTGCTGCTGCTTCTAAGCCATAATACGAAGGTGTTTACCTCCTCTTTTCAGAGAAATATGGCTGATCGAAAGGTGAAAGAGCAGCTCCCTAGGATTGTCTCTTCACGGCAATATAAATGCTTGAAACAATGGCAATCCCGGCAACGGCAACGCCAACTGATGTGAGTATCTTTACACCCGTAGCAGCGCCTGGACTTTTTGATGGAATTTCTAACAGTTCATTTATCTGCAGTTAGAAACATGAATCTCAGACAATGAAAACAACGCACAATTAGCAACACTAGAATAGATAAATGTCATATTATCTAATAGTGTACTTCAAAAGTATTTTATTTTTACCACACAACTAACTTTTTATTTACATAATCTAAATCAATGAATTTCAAACAACATTTGTAAAAAATATAGTATAAAAATGTATGTTTTATCTTAATTTTAAGGTGCAAATTTTATGATAAATTTAGTTTTTTTTTATTTCTAAGGTGGAAACATATTTTTTAAACCTTTTCTTTTGTAAACGTTGCTTTAGATTTGTTAAATGAGATGAATACACATTTATTCTGCTGAAAAAAAAAACCAAAAAGTCGTAAATGGAGTCCTATATTGGTTATAAATACAGCATTGCTCATCAAGAAATATTACGTTTTCATTAAAAGGTCATGTGTGAAGTATTTTGATTCGGAGCTCAAGGCCTACAAATGTGGGAGGCTCCCTTATCATGGGATGGATTACAATATTACGTCTTTTGAACATGTGAGGTCACAACAAAACAACATTAGCATAGTGGAAGAATGCGAGTGGAAATTAATTTAGTAGAATCCTTCCCTGAGCAAAAACTCACTAACCTCGACAGGTTGCTTCCAATGCTTTTTTATACCCTGCAGGTGTCCCTTCCCAACAACTGCAACTACTGAACGATGCTCACCAGCAACTCTCAGCAAAGTTGAAGACATGAATCTGCAAGCACAAGCAATTTCCACTAAAAAAAAAAATCAAATGCTGGAAGAGGCATGGGCCGAACACTAAATCACAGTAATGCTGGAAGTACACTGCGCTCTAGTTCTTGTGTATAATTAAGCAGTTCCCCTTTCCTGCTTCCTATTCCAGGCTTAATGAAGAAGCCCTGTATATGAATTTCACTGCAGCTTTGGTATGTCACAAGTGCATGTCTGGTTACGGTCAATCAAGCAGAGAAATGCAATGGATGATTCAATTATTTAGCACTGCGTTCTCTATTCCACTACAAGCTTTATATTTTATTTATGGAATAAAATATTGTCCGATATATATCAATATTGAGCCACCGTGATACAGATATTTCTCAATATTGTAGCATGTTATTGTATTGGTGATATATTAACTAATATATCCGATAGTATCACGACTCACATTTTCATCCAACCAATTGCAGAGTTCATGTAAAACTGCAATATTTGTTAGCATTTTGCAAAAAGCTCTGAGAAAACTGATGGTTCCCATCAAGGAAAAAATGGTCATTACATGAAAATTTGTCAAATTTAGGTGACTTTGAAGCAAAAAAGAAAAAAGAAAAACTCATGTAGCAAATGCTGCTGATGGTAACACACTGGACATTCATTCTCTCCATTCTCGGGCGGCTCAACTGAAACAATTTTCTATACTTGATGGCATATTATTCTCTAAGCTCGACTCCATGATAAAGTCTGTAATGGCACTTGTGATGAGGGTAATCACTTTTGTTTAGAATTCATAACTTTTCCACCGTAAAACCAGCAACGGATGTCTCCCTCCACACTACAAGAGGCAATTGCAAGACCTAATCTTGTAACATATCCAGCAAAGAACCATCCCCAATAAAAAGGCAATATCCAATGTACGATGGTCTATCGGAATGATTTTCTAATGTTTCTTGCAATCACATTCAAACACATGTACCCCATATGTTTCACATTCAAACACATGTACCCCATATGTTTTGAGTCTAAAACATCCCATTTTATCGTTTATCTACAGAATCCCACAATCGATGTGGACCAAGACACCAGACATGCAACATTTGCATAGAGGCATCCAGGGGAGAAAATGATAAGGAAATAGACCAACTGGAAATGGGTAGAGTTCACCATAGTACACGAACCCCAAATGGGCATTGGCATTATAATATCCAGTCTGATCATCATTTTTTAGTAACAGTTTTCTTAGTTCCCTATTGTTTTCTTTTTTCTTTTTTTTTCCACGGCTCACCGTTTCACTAAAAGAGAAAATAGAGGCTGAAGAAAATTTTCAGGTAGGAAAGAGACAGCAAGATACAGTCATCTTTTAACGAGAATAAAAGAAATTATGATATAAAGATACCAAGTCAGAGTATACTAACCGATCTCGCTCATTCACAAGTGTTTCCATTAGAGTAGGGAACTCTTTGCTCATCTCTTGAATTACAAGAGTTAACATATCAACATCATCCATCTCCTTCAACTACGTATGATCACCACTGATCAGAACTGATTGAAATACAGCATACTCCTTTACAGGGATGAAAAGGAATACAGCCACAACCAACAAGAACACAGTCAAACTCGAGGATAATATGCCTTACCATTCTATTGAGGTCCTCTGGGCTTGGAAGAAAGAATGCTTGGAAAACAAAAGAATAGAGTAATTTTGCTTTATGCCAAAGAGGCATTTTCCCCCATGTCCTCCTTAATGTGACCTGTTCCATTTGATACATTAAGTCTCTCACTTGTAAAAATTCTAATCAAAATACTTTATTTAAGCACCAAAATTATAGCCTTGGAATTGAACCATGGGTCTAATGTAGGAAACTTAAAAAACTTCCCTAATAGATAACCTCAGAAGACAGATAGTATGAATCTGATTTAACAAGGACAATGCCACCAATAAGCTATCTACTTGATGTACGTATCCATATCCACAAGCTGTCTAATAAGGGTCTCATGAAAGGATGTAGTAATATGCACCAGCATGGATGGGCACAAAGCGTGGGGTGGGCCACCAAAGCCCATTTACTTATTCAGGCTGATCCATTCTCAACCCGATATATCTCATAGTACCAGGTTGGCAAAGGCTAGTAAGCATACGATAAAATGAGGCATTACCCTTGCTGGTCTTACAAAACATAATCAGGGGTCAGCTTTGTGTAGTACAAAGAATACACAAAGTCTAGGGAGGGTCAAATACATGAATCCTTAACCATACATTGCAACAAGCCTATTTTTGTGGTTTAAAAATGTGAGTTTAGATAATAATGGAGCAATCTTACTATTATATATCAACTTGCATAGTCCAAAGATCCACTGTTAAATGGCGGCCCAAGACAAAATCCCATATACATAGTCTAGGGACGGTGAAATGCACGAATTCTGAACCTTACATTGCAAAGAAGCCTATTTTCATGGTTTGAAAAATTGAGCTCAGATAACATTGGAGCAACTCTACAACCTATATATCCACTAGCAAAGTCCAAAGATCCACCATTAAAAGGCAACCTTGTAAATGACACTCCCATATATAGTCTAGGTAGGGCCAAATACATGTATCCTTAACCTTGCATTACAAAAAGCCTATTTCGTGGATCAAAAATATGACTCAATTTACAATAGAGCATCCTTACTGTTCTAAGTCCACGACTATTGTGGACAACATGGGTACTCTGGTAATCAAAACCAGTGTAATTTGATATGCAAAGGTTCTCAGTATGATACAAGGCAATGGCCTGTACTTTAACCGAATACGATATGAAGTGGCACACTATTGGAGAAGATTCTAGCCATCTTAAAACTGTATCCCTTAATAAGAGGGTATTGGACAATGTAGGGAGCCACACAAATTTTAGTAGAGTTGAAAAGGTAAAAAGGTAGAGCATAATGCTTCACGAGTAGAAACTTCGAATAAACCTACCAAGAATAGATAATCTCTCTTTGTTCTCACTATAAATGGGGTAGAAAAAAAACCTTTGAAACAAGGTGCAAAGCCAGAGATAGGGCAGGATTTAACTAATTAAGCCAATCAGCAAACTAAGGCCAAAAGCATTCTTACTTGTACTGGTCGATCACCAAGTATCACCTTGCTACCACACTTCATTGCTTCTTCAAATGCCACCCGAAACTCGGAACCAGGGAGAACTTCAAGCTTATCAGCAACCTATCAGAAAAAAAATATCATAAGCCATAAAGCCAAAGCATTTACGTTGAACTATTGTATTTTAGATAGGGAAATACTGATAAACTGAGACAAATTCAAATGATCATCAGTTAAAGATTCAAACACACATACCTTTGCCAAAAACCAGCTGTAAATAATGCCAAAAGGATTCTGTTTTTTCTTCCACATATCTACCATTTCACTCATAGTTGGTACCTGGCAAGCAGAATAGCAATTCACATGCTAGTCAAACCATGAATGCTAAACTCATCGTTGGGTGATTTCCAATAAGTCACTTACTGAAAGAGAGAGAATAAAAAAAGATTTCTAGTTATATTGTAAACAAGAACAATAACTGATTACTTAGGCATGCAACAAAATAAAAAAAAAAGTGGTAATAAAAGCACAAAAAATAAAGTGGGTCTTTGAGGAAACAGTAAAATTCACACAACAATCTTTCTAGAAAATGACTAAGAATGAATTAGTGTAATTGCCATGATCAAGCCCACAGCCCACAAAATCAACATGAAATCCACAACCAATATCTGGGCTATTAGTGAAACAAAATATCACTATGGGACCACATTATAGTCCATAGCCAACAGTTCTCTTATCAACTTTGACAAGCACCTCATGATTTGATGAAGCATGACAAAATTCATAATCTTAGCATCCAACCGAATGATCACAAAGAACTATCAAGAAAGAATAACAAGATAGAAGGAATAAGTGTTGAGACACATACCTTTAAATCCCTAAGAGTAAGAATAGCAACTCGACTGGAGCACAGCTCCAAGAAGACGACCTACAGACAAGTATGTTAAGGAAGCTCTATAGCTTTGTTCACATGCACACAGCTGCATAATGCTAACATAAGCAGGCAGCTGGCCTGCTCAAGAATTCATCATTATCAAATAGCGTTGTAAGGTATCTATAAGGAAGCACCTGTGGCTTTAAGAAACTGATTACGGCTTGAACCTCTCTACATGATTCCTGCAACAAACAAATCAAAACACAAGCAATGGTTGCTCCTTATATTGAAGGGGTGAATAGGGTGTATTCAATGCAAACATGTTCTTCAAGTCTTGTGCTCTTTTCTGATCGCATTTGGAAAGAAGCCAAAATACAATCCTCCTTCAGCCATGTAAATGGATATGAAGAGAATGATTTTCCAAAAGGGAATAAATTACCACACTGTATCACATTGCAGATAATTTCTCCATGTTTGTATTCTTTATGTTATTAACAATATGTGGTGCTCCCATTAAAATGGGTTAAAACACCTACATGTCTATGATGTATTATTGTATTTATCAATCTATGCAAAAGACAATGTACCTTGATAATATTGATTATTGTTTTTCTAGTCCGAGGATCAAGCCATCTCAATGGAAAAAGCTATTATTGTTTCCAGAAGAAAAGGAGTTCAGCTTCCCTATTATTATTGTATGTTTTTTCCCTCTTTTTTCCATCTCTTTTTTCTAGATCTAATCCCGTGTATCTAGTAAGAAAGAAGAATAAGAATAAAGTAAAGACATAATGTGTATTTTCACCCTTTTAGCAGGCGAAAAGTAGAAAATAAAAAATAGCTTAAGTCTTTATATGTATCCGAGGTAGTCAATAAATGTTTTAACATCAACCCAAGGTAAGTGAGTTGATTCAATTCTCAAACCCGCTGAACAGATAATACACTACTGAAGAGTTTATTCACTCGTAGATAGCTAACTGTTAGAGACACCACCACTCCATAAGGAAATCTGGGTTTAATTCCATGCTTGATCTTCAATCAAACTTTGTGAAAAATAATAAAATCATAAATAGCATCATCTTTGAATTTTGGGATTGAAGTCAACTGTCAAGACTTTGTGAAAAAAAAAAGTGTAGCTTTCAAATTCAAATGCCACATACATATTGCCAATAGTAAGATTAACACAAGGAACAATATGGTACTAATCACAGCATGCATGCAACCATCAAGAGATAAAACAATCAACTTCAAGGGATCGCCAACACAATCCAAGTTATAAACCAAATACGCAAAATCACCTGAGAGACGTGAGCCGTTCCAACCAAATAAACATCGCAAGTCCCACCATCAGTGGATTCACACGACAAAACCACCACATTGCTAGAAAGCTCTTCGGGGAGAAACTTCCTTCCACTGTCTTCACCCTCCATTCTAGAGCTTTCCCCTCCATCATCACACGTCAATTGCTCCACCTCAACCGTACCATTGTCATCCCTCTCATTTCTGTCTGTAGACCCAAAAGTAGGCCTAGGGTTGGGAGTCTCCCCTAATGTCGGGCTTTCATGGGCCGGCTTCTCAACGGTGACGAAGTCTTCCACCGCATCTTCAATTGTGCTGCAATTAGATATTTCCGGCGAATTCAAGCTCATCGTCGGCGCGATTGGATGAATTATACGGCGGTCAGAGGCGGACAACAAAAGGGATGAAAATTGTTTCGGTTGAGTGAATGCGGAGAAATGTAGGGCAGAGGTGGATGATTTGCCGGCGAGAGATCTGACAGTCGAATTGAGATGATGGCCTCTGGTAAAGAGGAGCTTCGACTCGGACGAGTTAAACGGGTTGACTAAGCGAGTCAACCGATTCATAAATCGAAGATGTTTTCTGCCTTGGTGGAGCAGTGCTAAAAAACTAACGTAAACGAGGGCGGACCGTTGCGCAACGCGACGGGTTAACTATTAAGTTCCCGACAAGATCACGTGTCTCATCACGTGCTTTTCTCCCATAGGCCGCGTTCGGCCGGACAGCCCAACAATAGAGAATCTTTATCGGGCCAGAAAAAGTTCCAAAAGCCCAATCTAACGTAAACATAAGCCCATAAAGTAAGCCCATAATGATAGACAGAATACGTTCCAGTTTTTCTCTCCCTTCGACTCCGCCCTCGCGAACGACCCCTCACAGCTATCCTTTCTAAATTCTCGTTGCTTTCTTCGGAGGGTTGTATACTCCCTGTCACGTTAGTCATCCGTCGTTGAAAGAAAACCGTAATACTTCGTTATCATTTGCTTAATTGCTTTTGTTTCTATAGATTTATTATCATTTATGGGTTTTCCCTGCGTTCGAAGGTTCTAAATTCACTTATTGTTTCCCATTGCAGGAATTTCATCTTGCTGTTACATTTCTGTTTCCTTATTGATGTTGGAGTATCTATACATAAAAATTTATAGACATATTTGTTAACCTTAATTATGGTTGATAGAAAGCCTTTTAAGACCAAGTTGTGTGTACTCTATAAAAGAGGTCACTGCGGACGCCAAACTTGCTCCTTTGCTCATGGAGAGGCTGAGCTTCGCCGCTATTCAGGGTCATTCAATGGTAATTTTCTGATAAAAGCATTTTTTGATATATCTGATTGTTTGAGTTTGAGTAATTCATATATATATATATATTATTGTGATTCTGTGAATCGATGCCTTCTAATTTCACACGAAATGATATCAGTAAATAATATTTGATTTGTAGTTTTAGGGACCTTTTTTTTTTCCTTATTATTCATGTTGTCTATGCTACGATGATTGTTATTGCAATTCTATAACAGCTCTGGAATCTGAATTGATTTAGTTTCGCTATAATATGATCGTGCACCGATTAACTTCTGAAATTTTCCAGCAGATGCAAATGCTAAATTGTGTGCATAGGGGAATGGATTGGACCTACTTCTAGTTCTAGTGGAGAAATTTAGAGACTAAAAAGGCGAGAGCCTTCAAGTTTTTCCTTACCCTTCCATTCTATGGCAAGCCTAGAATGACGACTATTATATTCATGTTATTATTTCTAGTAATGTTTGTAATATATGTTGTATTTTCTTTTTACATGTAAAGAGTTCACAACGGGAGATGCCGGGGAAATTGCTATGTTTTCATGCTCAAATGATGAACTATAAGGATGCCCTAGTTTCTGAATTTCTCCTTATCACTGTGAATTTATTTTCTCTGTCTTTTTCTTGCTTTACATAACATAATCTGGTTTTAATAAATTATTGCTATTTTTTCTTCTATTTAAGAAGAAATTAGTGTTCAGCAGCTCCTAGCATATTATTCTCACTGGTTTCTTTGCAACCTTTTGTCAATACTTCCTGTTTGTGTCATATGTTGTTGTTGGATCTCCTGGCGTGTCAAGCATATTATTCTCACTGGTCTCTTTGCAACCTTCTGTCAATACTTCCTGTTTGTGTCATATGTTGTTGGATCTCCTAATACTGCTGGACCAAAATACCCACCATTTTTCTACTCCAAAAGTAGTAATAGTTCTTTATAAATTGCATTATGGGAGATTATAATAGATTGTAGAGCCTATATTTTAGTAATTCTAAGCAAATTAGAATTAATGATAAGATATTCCTAAAAACATTAGATTTCGGTATTTGGGATCCATAGTTCAAATAACTGGATGTATAAATGATGACATGACACATACAAATTAATATACGATAGTTAAAATGGAGAATTATATCAAGTGTGCTTTGTTGTAGAAATATATTTCTAAAACAGAGAGGAAAATTTTATCAAAAGTCTACTACATCCGCTATATTTTACGGATCAAAATGTTGGATAATCAAATAATATGTACAAAAATTAAGTATTACAAAAATGAAAATATTAGGATAGGTGGGTGGAGTTGTATTGAGAGAAAAATAAGGAATTTGGGCATTTGTAAACTGTTAGAAATTGCACCTAAGATGAGGAATGACGCTTAAGGTAGTATGAGCACTTTAACTGTGGGCCAAAGGAAGCATCAATAGGAAAATATGAGTTAATTGTGGTTGGAGGAAAGAAAAAAAGTAGACCTAGAAAGATTTGAAGTGATGTTATGAAAAATAATTTAATTATTTTAAAAAGTTATTGCACTAAATCTAGTAGAATGATGAAATACATTCATATATTTGACCCCACTTAGTGGGTCATAAAACTCTATTGTCGTTGTATTACAGAACCTATATTTGAGTTTCTAGAAATTATAATTTTGTGAAAGTTAAATATGCTGTCTCAAAAATTTTTCATGTTATATTAGCAGGACTCATGTGGCTTAGTTCAGTAGAATGACTATCAACTTATGTTTTAATCTTGTCATCAGAAAGTATGAGGCTGGACTATTTAGAGCTAAAGCAGATTGTCTGATTTCTGGTAACCTTTTATTGGGATTATGATCACACATCTGTGAAGAGCAAAGTTCTGTTTGATCAATTGAAGTTGTTGTTGTGTTATCATCAAATGGTGAAATTTAGAAATGTCTTGATTAAGCTCTCATATTGACATTGGATGACATATGGCCTCTTTCATCAGTGACAACTTCATATTGGCGCTACTAAGGGTTCTCTTCTACAGAGGAAGAAGGCAATTGTATCCAAGAGATCGTTAGAAGAGTTCAACATATTGCATGTCAGATGTTTTATATTATTTCTTAATGTTGCACCTCGGAGAAATATGTTCCAAACTCTTTTATTTACTCTCCTATTTCTGGAGAAGACAGGATTCATCTATCCTTTCCCAGTTGCTCTGACAACATATCATTGGTTCTCTCAATGGTATAAGCGCCAATTCAGGTGTATTCATAATCGTTCATTGTATCCTGGGATCATATCCATGAACCCATTGAAATTTCAAGGAAGCACTATTTCTATTCATTAATGTGATATGTTTTTCCATGCAAGGGTAAGCTTTGCTCATTACTTATGGAACTTGGATTTGTTGTTAGCTTTTCAATAGATATGTATATATTGAATACGCGGTGGCTGTTAAAATTATGGCCTTCATAATTTCAGGTAGGCAAGCTAATAGGAGTAATGACTTGAGGAATAGGCTTGACAGAAGGCATTCTCCACTGCATAAATATTCCCCAGCGAGAGATGCAAGAGGTCGGCATCGATTGCATGGTTAGTATGACATGCTTCTACTTCATGTTTGTGCATATGCTAAAGAGGAACATTTTCTGCTATCTTTTTTTGTTTATTTTTTATTTTCTTTTCACATGTCGATGTTTTTTTTAAATTATTTTTCTAGTCCCCCTATTTTCTTACCCCTTTCCTCTTTTATTCTTCTTCTTGCTTTTTTCCTTGGTTCTCTTTGATAAGAGAAGGAGGATATATTCAAGAGATAGGAATGACCTAATGCATGGATGACAGTGATTATGGGGAAAGAGGTGGCCATTAGTTTGTGCTGTAAATGGAAAGGTTATGAACTGGGAATTTCAATGCTTTGATATCATGTTCATTTTATGGTGGTTGGTGATTATCCAATTGGAACAGTGATCTCTGATGTAATTTTTCTGTTGAACTGTTGCGTTACATTTCTCTCCTGACATCTTATTGATAGATGATTGTTAACAAAAGTTAATATCATTTAAGGGCAGTAATGTATCTGTATGAAGTGGACATTGCTGTTTTGTGCCTTTGTTTTGGAGGTTCCTTGCATCTGAATTTTGGCTTAGTTGTCTCTGCTAAACATTTTGCAGGATATAGTCCTCCTAATACCCTTGGAAGGAGGAGGTAAGTGCAGAGAATTCTTTGTTCTCGTAGTATTGCTTGTTTTTACTTAATGAACCTTCGTTATGTTGTCCCTTCATGCCACAGCAACTGGAGAATGATGGCTGGGTATTAAGCAGTGACTTTTATTTATTGGAAGGAATAAGGGTTATTAACAGTTCTCATTGTACTAATAGTTAATTTGTAAAGGAAACATATGCACTTTCTCATTTGGAAATGGAAGTTCCTTATCCAATGCTTGGAGGTAAATTATAATGTTATTTTTTGTTTTGGAAAAAAGAGCATGGCATGGCCTCTAGACTGGATATGTAATTTTTTGTGCATTTTTTCTGTTGAGACTGAGAGTTTTGGGTCACCTGACAAGGAACAAAGGGCTCTCCTTTGCTGGGTGGAGGAGGAGGACCTCAAAACCATAGCCTTTTAAATAGATGTCATCCAATAATTATAAAAATAAAATTAATTGTGAAACAATTTAATAGAAAAAAAAATACTAAACGTAACCATTTGTTGAAAAGTAGGTGGTTATCATTTGGAGAATGAGGCTTTCCTTCTCCCTCAACAGAGAAAAGCTCCCAAATCGACCAGACAACGTGTCTGGTAATAGTATAGTTATAGGAAAATTAGGGTGTGTAGGAGTTCCAATAACGCTAGACCCCTTTGGTCTCATACATTAACCTTTGTTGAGGCAGTGTACTACTTGTTTTTGTAATGTTATAAATTTCTTATGTAATGATTTGACGCATCCATTATTTGGAAATTTTGAATTGATGTATCCTTCAAAATTTAATGGGTCATGGAAGCCACCTTTGAATTTTGAAATGAGATAATATATTTTCTTCCATGTGCTTTTTTTCTAAGTATGATTTTATGCTTCATGTTTTTGAACATTGTAGTTGTCAGTCGCCTTAAGCAATAATAGAGTTGAAATGGATGGACATAACCATGGGTATTGCACATTGGGTTTAACTGTTTACTGTATCTTCTACAGATGTCTTTCAACAAACTGTTTCTTTTTCACATTGGTTTTAACTGTTTACTGTATGTTCTACATAGATGTCTTTCAACAAACTGTTTCTTTTATTTGTTTTGCAATGGCAAACTATAGGAAGAGACAACATGTTGATGGTCAAAGTGATTTTTCTGGGAGCTTGAAAGCTTCAGATGGGACTGAAGATGAAGGCAAACAAAAACATGCATCCTCAGAATCCAGAGGTGTTCTTTGGGAGCAGGTTTGAAGAATCCGGTTGTCCTGAATGGGTTAATAGGTTTTTTTTTCTATTTTTTTAGTATAGTGTGAAATTTGATCAGAAGTCCTAATTGCTTGTTTCATTCTGCTGGATGTTTATTTTGGAAATATATGCAGCTAAAGCAAGTGAAGTTTGATCTTGATCTACTTGTTGACCAAAAACATCAGATGGAGGTCAGTTTCACTTGAAATTCCTTCTGCCCTACCATACTTTAAAGATTATATAATATAAAATAGAATCCTAGGTCACGAACAACAATGCAATTAATTCATTTTATTCATTGCTTGCATTAGCTAGAAGACACCTGGACTCGAATGCTCTCTATGGCATGTGTATTCTCTGCATTGTAACTTTCATTGCTCTAATGACATTAACACACAAATTTAGGTATGGAAGGCTCAAGTACTGTTGCTTAGAAAGAGAAACATCAAATATACGATGGAAAGATGACTCATTTTCTTGAAATTATATGCCATACATTATTTCTTTTGTCAGAAAGAATGTATATTGTTATTATGTGTTACCATGGTGGGAAATATTTTGTGTTACCTTTTTTCAACAACCTTGCTCTTCTCAATTAATGTTAAGTAGGTCCACATATTTGTTACGTGGAAGAGGTACTAGAATTTCAAGAATTTATCTCTTGGAGAGATGAATATCTATATTTTCTTTTTTTTATTTTCATTTGAATAGCAGTTATGGGAGAGGAATTGGTAATCTTTTTTCCTCATTTGTCCTCTCTCTCGCCTGTCCTTCCTTTCTTTGGGGGGGGGGGGTACTGCTGGTGGTAAAAAACATGTTGGGGAATTTCCTTTTTGTATCATGATAAGATACAGAGTTCTCGAGTATAACAATTGAGCAGTCAGTAAAATATGGTTTTGATGGTTCATCCCCTGGCATGGTGACAGTCTGGACCAGTGAAATGACTAGAAAAGGAATTAGCATTGCATTTGAGGAACTTCATTCTCTAAGGCAATTTTAGTGCACGGCATGGCCTACATGGCAACAGTTTGAGATTTATCTTCTGCATTAGATGGGGAATTATAGAACTCAGGTATCTGGCATGCCAGTTTAACTGGTTCTTCCTTGGAAGATTTAAAGAAAAATGAAAACTCAGTAGCTGGTTGTGATGCTTCTTTTATTGTTTGATTGCTCGTGAGATGTCAGTCGTGATGTTTTTGTTTGCTTTCTGTAAGCATGATTTATTATTACATTATCATTGAGAAGACGTGGCTTAATGCTTCTCTTCAAAAGAGCTTGTGGATCCCTCCAAAGCCACTGCTCTCCAACGTGGGCTCATATTTCAAGGATATGATGTTTTCCTAGGAGAGCCCATTATGGAAAGAGAACAACATATGGCAACAATCTAAACTTCATGGTTTTAGCTATAGTCTCTCCAATGTGGAAAGGACTGTACCAGTTAAATTTCTTTTCAAGTAGGAAAGTGGATGAAGCAGTTACAGCGACTTTTTGTTGTAAGCTAAATTAAAGAGGTTGAATTCCACATAGATAAGGATAAAGCTTCTTCTCTTGATGGTTGCATAATTTGTTGTCCTAAAGCTGTAGGGATATTACGGGGGATGATTTCTATGGGTCTCTTTAGAACTTTATGATAATGATGCAGTGTATAAGCAGATCATTCCATTAATCACAATGACACTTAAAAGGGCTCATTCTATAAAGTTTAATGAGTTTCATATGTTTTTCCCTTGCTGTTATACCTCTCATGACCAGAAATTGATGGTGTGGTGCTGATACATCACCAAATCAGAGGTAGCCATTAAGCCACTTGAGATAGAGGTCGTTTCATAACCATTGGGCACAAATATTGCCAATTGATCCCCATTTAGGAGCATTCTCATGTACTGTCGAAGCTACTAAAGCTTTTGGGAGTGCTATTTGGCCCATTGTCCCCTAAACTTGCTCTCCTAACTTCATTGTCAGATAGATTGACCCTGTAGTTTTTGTTTATATATGCAGTATATATTAAATTCATGGTTGTGAATGCTTCTCCTAGTGTTCTTAGAGACAGCTCTTTTAGCCAAAGGGTACTTACAACTTTGGAAAGAAGATATTTCAAACTTGGTTGCGTGATCTATGATAATACATAGAGAATAGTGACACACATGTCATGCATGATCACAAAAGTCCATGTTTATATGGTGATTGTGTTAATTGTAATATTGGTTCTAATTGCGACTATATCAATATTGCTAATCAGGTAATTGGTATTAATATTTATTACGACCTCGGTAGGAAACACATAATTAAAAAAATAATTAAAGCTTATTCCAAAGTTGGGACGCGACCGTAGAACAAATCCCATTATACAATCCAATAATATATATAATAAAACCCAAGATTCAAAAGCTATGTCTGATGGTGGCTTTTAAGCCATCGTTTGATCAAATGAATATTTGAAAGTAAGGAAAAAGTATTGTTTGAACTAATATCTAATTTGTGGAACCATAAAATCTAGAGTAATAGGCACATCGGCCACCATAATACAAAGCTTGACAAAAATTGTTTGTAAATCATATCTAATATCAAAGCGTCCAAAACGCAACGACATCATCCTAAAACTAATCTTTTCAACGATGCTATTCTAAAGTTTGGAATCCTTGCAAGTAACATCCGAACTTGCTAATTTAAAAGGTTAGCAAAAAACGATAAGAGTGAGTCTAATGTTTAACAAATTATGAATAATTTATATATGTAGATATTCATTAATAAAACATACGAAGAAACAATAATAATGATCAAATGCTGAAATGTTGAAATGTCAATTAAAACATATAAAAATCGTATAAAAATAGAGGAACTAAGGATTGGTAATGACCTTACCAATAGAAGTCAAATATCCAAGATCGGGGTATAATTGCTTCCACATAGCCAAAAGTTATACGCTACTATTCAAAATTCGTGTGATCATATGGAAGTATAAGAGCAAGGATTGGTAATGATCTCACCAACAAAAGTCGAATATTGAGGATTGAGTTATAATTGCTTCTATATAGCCAAAAATCATATACTACTATTCACAATTCGTGAGTGGACTGACTATATATTATTCTCTATAGTTGGGATCAAATGCCATTTTTCTAATACGTGAATAGTAGGTTCAATTTTCAATTTGTAATTAACATATTAAAAATATATTTGAATATATTTTATTAATTTTTTATAATATTTCTTATTGATTCAAAAACAAAAAATTTTACATTAAATAACAAATATATAAATTCTTTTCAAATTTGAAAAAAAAAATTAATCTTTACAAATTTTAAAGTAAAGCATCTTATTAAAATATTTGCATAAAATGACATGCAAGGCCAAATAGGCACAACATCATGATTTTGAAACTAATATTTCAATGTAGGTTCAAACCTTCAAAAATGTTTGAATTTTCAATAAAGGGACATGCATGTAAGATACATTCAAGAGGGACAAAAGAAAGAAACATGTATGTATATGTAAATAGTAATTGAAAGAAAAATCAAGAAATTTTGACAATAAATGAAGAAAACGGTTTAAATACACTTGCCTTAAACTGAATATTGACCCGATCTAACACAATTATTTCGAAACCAACTTTCTTTACTTTTTTACTCTTCTTCTCTCTCTTCTTTTTCTCTCTTCTCTCCTCTTCTTGCCCGAAAATGCCCCAAGAATCACGAAAGATCACTTATATACACAGATTGGCTGGTTGAGCGCTTATCAGGCACAAGGGACCAATCACATGCACGCACGAGTGTGCCTCTCTCATGCACGAGCGCCACCAACTCTGCTAATCCATTCCCGAGCATATCTTAGCCATGCATGAGTGCTGCCTATTTTGCCAGGGCCACTAACTCACGCATGAGTGCACTTCGGGTGTTGATCCTCTTACCTGAAACACTTGATTTTTAATCCAAAAATGCAATTATTCTAAGAATTTATCAAATAAATACAATTAATGACACCATAATACGCAAATCAAGGATTGGGTATTACAATATCGGACATATAAGATGTATAATTCTTGTTGTGATTTGGAATCTGGAGGCGAATATTGGCCCATATATCGAAAAATATCAGGTGTATCGACTTATATAATACGATATGTTGCCGATATGGCTACATCTTATAATTTTATCGTGGTATCAGTATCCAGGTGCCTGATGTGGATATATATTGTCCCATTTTTCATTCCATAGGAATTATCCTTACCAATCTGAATAAAAGTAACAACAGAACACTCAACGTGAATTAATATTTATGAGTATGGGTGGTATAAAATAGTTTATTAGCTTTTGTACCTTTTTGCTCATGCATGGGAATTAAATCCCTTATCTTGCCCAAAAAATGGCCTACCTTTTTTTTTGTGGGTAATTAAATATACCCTTATTGGAGGTAATGGAATTCTTTGGGTAATCT
>JAOVVI020003428.1:0-15332 GCA_028571085.2 Nepenthes alata | reverse complement strand
TTGCTACAAATTTGTTGTATTAATTGCTCATTTATATGCTTGCATATGATTTCATAAATACAAGCGACCATGATCAACCCTAAATCGGGTGAAATTTTTACCTGTTAAAATGACCTAATAAAAAACAAGGTCACAACCTCAGTTGAAGCAACCAAGTAATGCAAAAGAAAATTGGACACCAACTATCATATAAAGACCCAGGGGACTTGCAAACCAAAATCCAACCCCTTTTTAAGAGGTCAAATTAAACATCAAAGAAAAAACTTAGGGACTTTCCTAGTATGAGTGCAACGATATCCTCTCATAGAAATGAGTATCATCAATTAAAAACGATCAACGGATTATGGTCCAACAAAGCCCAGTAGTAATGGCAACCACGCCTAGTCAGCAAATGAAGAACTTGCCAAACAAAAACTCAACATGTAAAAAGAGTAGCATTAGTGACAATGATTGGAAAAATCTTGCTGGTTGAATTATTAAAATAGAAATATCAATAATAAGGAGATCCAAACTTTCAACATAAAGATTACATATTACAAGTGCACCATCTATTGCCCACAAAAGAGAACCTTGACTACCCAAAGATCCGGGACCAACCGAAAGTCACGATGATGAATCCCCACCAGGCTCCAAGAATTCCTTGATGTCAAAACGCCAAGAAATATTAGAATTTCTCGAATCGAGATAGCTTAAAGAAAAGTCAGGAGCTACCAACGATATGATCCGCTTGCTAATCGAAAACGCCTCCTAGAACCCGTCGTCCTGAGTAAGGCTAACCTCTTATGGTCGAAAATGTGTCCTGGGCCCTACCTCAAGATGAGTACACTTAATCTGAAGATCAGCAATTAGGCTGGCATCTGAAGTTAATCGATACTTAGCCTCCTAGAGTCTGTCCTCGAGTGAGGTGATCTGATCCATAGTGACGACTTTCTCATTTGAAAGCTCTTGAGATCTAACGAACCACTCGGATAACTCTCCATCTAAGTAAGTGACCCAATCTCAACTCTGCTCGGTCTTGACAATGACAGCGTTAACTCAAATTTCCATCTCCCTGAGAATGGCAGGGTCATTGTAGACTTAGGATAGGCAAGCAATTTTGATATCACGTTTGTACAACCTATCCTCGAACAGGTGAACCAACTCTTATGATTGTCAAATAAAGCAAACCAGTCAATCAAAAATAGCAGTAACAAGGGGAACATTTGGAGATGAAGGGTTATATAAATAGTATTTTAGAGGGAAATGATCTCTCTTGGAAAGAAGGACTTAAAGAAGATCCAAACTCGGAGACAAGCGGAGTCCTCCAGCATAAAAGAGATAGAGCGTAACGTTGGAGAGGAACTTCAAGCCCGAGGAGAGGAGAAAAAGCATCCGAATTCCCCAGGTGCCCAGATGCCAAAGCATTAACTTGAGAAACCTCTTCCGCTTTCAAATCCTCCTGATTATTATCAAGAAACTGACCTATCGCCTAGGTGTTATTAATAGACTCCACAATGAAAGCAACAAGAGACATAGAAACAGGCTTGTCAGGCGATAAATTAACAAAAATTAGCACCCCAAACTCAGCTATAAACGGAGTAGCAGTTAGTTCACTTGGTTCACTGGCAACGGGGTCATTTATTCTAGAAATAATGGGTAATAAAACTTCGCCATCCATTGTGAATTCGGGCAGCTTTTAAAAAATTGGGCAACCCGATGAAGAATGAATAGAAGTTGACCTCTGAAATGACTCACCAGCTTCTAAAATGGTCAAATCATCACTGTCCTCATCAATTACCCTATCATAGTCACCAAATGAAAACAAGAGGGGATCCACCCTTTTGGCCGCCCTTTCAGGAGAATCCAAAATAAAAAGTTCTCACGATTTTCTCTTGGGTCGGTAGAAAGGCATATCAGCAATGGCCTCCCCTTCAGCTCTCACTTCCTAATTGACCTCAATGAGTGTTTGTCGGGTCAAAAAATTATTTACTCTCCAAAATGAAATAGTATTTTTCCCGATCAGTTCAATCAAGGGTCGAAAGTCTCGTTTTCTAAGACATCTCCAGAATAAGCAGGTTTAACAAATTTCCATTCATTGGAAGGGATCTAGCTGGAAGGGCTGCAATATAAAAGTATGAATCTTTCTACCCATTTATTGAGTTCAGATTATCCCCGCTTATTTTATACTTTTTTCAGGGAGTAATAGAATCCAAGCACTCTCTTAATTAAACCAAAAAATAATTTTAATGACTTTAACATCTAGACAAAGTTTCCAGTGACGGAGAAAAGCGCATAGGAAAATCAAATACCTAATGGCATTGGGATCGATGAGCACTATAGGAATTTTGAGGGCCTCTAAAATCTCATATAGTTTCCTCGCGAAGAGAATACAAAACCCTTCCTTCAAATGAATCTCATATATGGTATAAAGTCAAGTCGAGGAGAGCAAGCTCTCCCATTAGACGAAGAAACTTGGAAGGAAACGCCGATAGGAATTTTAAATCTATTATAAATATCTACCATAACCTCAATAGTGATGGCAGATGGAATCTTAGCAACGCCCCTAGAAACTACACAAAGGGCTATGAAAATGAGAAGAAGTGAAAAGTGAATTAGGGTTGACAGAAGTGAAAATGAAGAAGTGCAGAAATGAAGGAGCGCCAAACTTTAAATAGGCAAGGATCATAGACCAAAACGGCATTGTTTGTTCTTGCCAGAGTGGCGCACCTTCATAATGGCTGAGACGCATGTTAGTATGAAAATGCACTGCAATTTTCACTGAACCATTCATGATGGCCTAACGTAATGCCACACAGCAGATATGCACAGCGTTGTAACCACTCAAATGCATTGATTATGATAACCTAACACAATGCTTTTTAAGACAATAGACTAGCAATTGGTGACTTTGACACGTAGTTAATTGTGATGCGACAAGTCAGCTTTAATTAAAGTTGATCCAGTTGATTTATAGTTATGCAAATAATGTGTTCATTCGAATTGAATTACTATACATTGGATTGTTAGAAGATCAAGTTGTCAGAGATCTGAGTTATAAAATTATTAAAAATTAAATAGCATTCCAATGCATGTCCACCACTCGATGCATCAACTACTCAGAAAACCCAAATATATTAAATCCATACAAAGAAAGAAGAATATCATTCAGGTAGTTCTATTTATTAATTCTTTTCATAACGTATAAGCTTATAATAGTAAAATACAACTTGAATGAAAAGGATGAAAAATATAGAACAACCCGATAAAAAAACCCTCTCTCTAGGAACTTCAATGGCAATGTGAAGGGAGGCAAAGAACAAATTCATCTACCAAAGCCTGCAATAGTTATTCGGGTCACCTCATGTGTAAATGTAAAGTTGGGGACCTTATTACAATGATGAAGACTTGGCTTTGGGGCAAACGTAGAAGAGGAAAAATAAAATTGATTTCCATATAAAGAGGGTAGCCAAGATAGTCTTCGACCCTGGTTTAAAAATTTTGAGAGAAACTTTCAACAATTTCAGCAAGTACTACTCGTGACAATGAAGACACTATGATGATACAAAACAGACATACCATCAATCAAGGCGAAGAAAGTTCCTCAATTTATAGCCGAGAAGAAGGCTTAGTACATATTTAATTCAGCAAGATATCAAATCACAGCAATTGATAGTAAAGAATAAAATCTTACCAAATAAGATCCCAAATTAGTAGAATAACTCGGAAAGGGGTATGCATTGATAAAGTCGCAGCTGTCATCCCATCAATGACATGTTGGGGCTTTGAATTCAAACCTCCTAACAAGGGGGCTAGTGATGGGTATAACAAAAAATGGTTGGATATGAGGTCTAAATTCCAACGGCTCAACAAAAAATAATGTAAATGTTCGAAAGCACGAATTAAAGGACAAGGTCTGAGCATCCAAATATTGAAAAGCCATAATGAGTAGCTTAAAGGACCAATATAGAATAGTAGTCGAAATGATACTGTACCTGAAAAATATATAATCTTATTATTAAATAGGGTCAACCATTACACATTATCAGTAACACATCTTACCACTGATTTGAAATAGTATCATACATATGTATTGATCTCAGATGTTGATTAGCCAAATGGTACCTCTGGTTATAAATAAAAACTCTCCTCAAAGAGAGAAAAAAGGCTACTCAATCATCAAATATATAAAAGAAGAATAACCCTCCAAACATACACTCATTCCTATCTCTTTTATTCCCTATATTTTCTTCATCAATATCTTTCCAAATCTATTATAAATATTATTGATTTGAATATCGAAAGATACATTAAATAATAATAGCTGTATACCTTGTACCTCTAATTTATTTTATTATTGTGCATATGAATCTAATTTGTAGTTATAAAAATTAGACCAATTTGTATTCGAGCATCCGAGCGAAGTAATCGGTTTTCTAATTTGTAAGACAATTTAAAGTCTCAAAATGTATCAAACTCTTTTCTTCACTATATTTATCAGGATATATTCTTCACTCAAATACGAATATATTCTTAAAATATTTTCATACCAGATAAATATTTCTTCATTTTATTTAAACATGAATATATTCTTATATTTTCTTACACTAAATAAAATATTTTTTTTTATTATCAAATCTTATGTAGAGTTTTCTTTTCATATTTTTCAAATTTATGACATGTGGTAAGTTTATTATTAAATTTAAAATATGCAGAAGTATTTATGTAGAGAACAAGATAGTTTTACAATCTTTCAACATTTTCATGAAATTAGAAAACATGCAAAACATTAAAACTTAAGATTTTAGGAACTAAAAATAATTTCTACAATTTTTCTTAAGTATAAACATGTATGCACACTTATATAGTGATTCAATACATGTAGAATTATATAATTAAAAATTAAAGAAATGTAAGAACACTACTATCGAAATTTAACACTTAAACATGATCATAGATTGAAAATATTGGCTTCATAAATTTGCATGAAATTGAAGCAAAATCACATGCCTGTAAAGTAACATCAGATTATGTACAAAAATAGTGTATACATGATCATTTAGAGTAATACATACTCAAGGAGATTAGAAAATATTAATAATAAAGGAAAAAGGGATCAAATGCCTGTTAACAAAGGTAAAATATATTCAAATATATTATAATATATCATTATTAAATAGAAGGTCAAACTTATCATTCGTAGGTTAGAAAAGTAATGTTTGACCCAATCTATATGATTATATGTAAATGATTCACCTACATGTCCTGAATAATGATGCATGGTATATGGTTATATGAAAATAATCATAACTCGAGTTTTAATATTTATCATTTATTAATAAGGTCGTTACCAATCCTTAGTCCCCTATATTTTAATATGTTTTATGTATTTACAAAATTAACAAGTTTTATAAAGAAAATTTGAATTTTGGCATTATCGTGTAGCTAAACAGTTTGGTATATATTTAACATTAGTTTTGAATTACACATGATATCTTTACAAAATGATATTATCAAATTTTTGGGTTTTGATTATATCTTTATCCAACATATTTCTTTAATATATATATATATAAGTTTATAAATATATCTTATTAAATAATTACTTCACTCTTACTTTTATTTTATTAATCTTTAATATTAGAGAGTTTAAGCTAATGTGCAGTTGATTGTTTTTTAAGGACAATTGTTTAGGAAATAGATTAAGAATTTTGGAATGTTAAATGTATTAATGTATTGATGTATTGCTTAGAATAGAATCTATAGCTTAAATTACTAAATTTTAGTTAAATTGGATTATGTTATATTTCAGCTGACAATGCTATTTCACGATAATGATGCTTAAGTCTGATTTTCAAATTATGGAATAATTTGATACTCTGATATTCACTAAGTTCTCTTCTTTGCGTATGATCAAGGTCTTATGATTGCTGGTGTTAAAAGCTGCGTTCGAATATGGCATTTGGTCCTATTGTTTGGATTATTATTTTATTTCGAATCATTTAATAGTATTTGATTTACAAGTTTATATCCCAATATTAGGTTTTGGGTTTGAGTCGGTTCCACTTGGTGTGAGCTTCAGCCCAACTGAGCCGACCCAATGAGCCGTTGAGCTGGCCCATGAGCCGTTGAGCCGATCTAGCCACGAGCCGCACACGACTTGTCTGAAGCGAATTAGGGTTATAACCCGATTCGTCTTTCTCGATCGATTTATCAGCATTTGTCATTTTTCTCAATTAATTGCTGAAGTATTTGTAATCCATTAAGTGGTGATAACTCTCTCATTAAGTCAATTAATCAATTTTGGCCGGTTTGAGTACGAAACGATCGGTTGAGGCGGGTGATAGTTTTGCCTATAAATTGAGCCTTCTGGCTTTGTCCCTGGCATCCAACTCAAGCAATACACCATCTAAACGAGTGAAGGAGTTCCAGAAGCACGGAGCCAGTCCAAATCAAACGTCGGAAAATAGAGCATCAAATGGTCGGAGGTATATAAAGTCGATTGTAAATTCTACTTTTGTGGTTGTTTTAGCCACTTCAATGTCTAACAGTTTCAAGTTTAGTTTCTCTCATCTTGTTTTCCTCAGAAGAATGCTCTCGACGTGAACTTAGGAGGCAAGATTTTTTCGGATCCCCTCTTTCGGTGCTAGAAGGGAGGTATTTATAGGAAAAGAAAAAAGGTATTCCGTTATGGAATAGACACGTGGCACTGGCGTGTCAGGGGTGCCTGCCACAGTCCGGCTAGTGCGCACGCCAGAGACACACGTCGTCAGGATAATGGTGGTAGTACCTGCTCTGCAGGTACGGCGCACCAGGAATGCCAGTCCCGCAGACACGGCGTGCCAGGAGCCATTGGATTCACGATGATGACGTGTGCTTTTTTTGGTTATAGGAAATCGTTTGTGCTGGCACGCTCGGGCACTTTGATTTCTTGTACGGAGACGTCAAAATAGTTCTCAGACACTGCTCGAGTTTCCCTGATGACGTAACCCCCTTTGGGGGTCCTCGTACTCCCATGGTAAACAGACCTCTCGGATCTTGGTTACAATTTGGGCCACTTGGGCCATGGGCGTGACTTTGGGCCTCCTTCTTGGGCCACATTTTATGGGCCCAAATATCGGGTCCTAACACTAGCCCCCCATGCCAAAGGGTTCGAGGTCCTCGATCGTTTGGTATGTCGTAGCTGCTCCTCCGTGGAGTCTGGCTTTTCCTTTTGGTAATCTGTCCGCGGCTGCCTGTGTCCTCGGAGGAAAGGTGTCAAAAGATTTGGTACGGATGCATCTAAAAACTTCTTTTGAGCCCGCGGCCTTTCAACGCCGCCGTTTGAACTTCTGCAGATCATTAAATGCTAGACTGACGGGCTGTCAGGTACCTTGGGAAGGCAAAGCCACAATTTCTCTAAGACGAATGGTCGAGCGACACGTGGTGAAGGGAAATGAGTGCGCCTTTTTGAATTTTAAAAATATTAATAGGCCTTCTCGTTGCCAGCTTTCCACCTCTGCGCTTTGCTTTTGTTTCATTTTCAAAGTGTTGAAGCTCTCCGCCTTCTGTTCTTCCTCCTTCTTCCATTGTCGAGGTTTTTCCCTTTCGTTGTCATGGCTCCTGGGGTAAAAGATATCGCTTCGTCTCTCACTCCCAAGGACCTTGAAGAGATTCGGGCTAAGTATGGCATCCTTGCTTCTACGGAGATGGTAGTTCCAGGGGCCGATGAGAGGGCCAGCAATCTGCTTGAGGGCTTCATCACCGTCTATGAGATTCACCTAAAGGGGACTCCGCTTTCCAGTTCCCTCGGTGCTTTATAGTCTAATGTGCAAGTTGGGCGTCCCGTTCGCCAGGCTTCAACTAAATGCGGTAAGGTATTTGGTCTCTCTCTGTGTGTTTGCACGCTGTTATGAGAAGGTCCTCAGGGTAGCCATGGTGAAGGTTATGTTTCGTTTTACCCATAACCTGGAATGGATCACCATAACCCCTCGTCCTGAGTTCGCAGAGATGAGCGGTGGGAACCCGAACTCCACGAAAAGGTGGAAGGATAAATTTTTCTTTTCTAAGAGTCCGAGAGCATTGGAAGCTTCCGGCCACATGGGGAAACGTGGTGAGCAAGCACTGCTCGGACGCCACCGTTGAGGAGAAAGAGGTTGCCAAGGAGGTCACGAATTTGGTTATGACCAACCTTGGTAGTTTTAACGTGGGGAAAAAGAACACCTGGCTGTCCCCGGAGAAGTTGGCCGAGGCCAAGTGGGTTACGCTGTTTGGGGACGCCTCCTCTGCTGCAGCTTCGAAGAAGAAGAAAAAGAGGCTAAGAAGGAAGGAGGCTTCTCTTGTTATCCAGGAATCGTCCGAGAGGCCACAGAAAAGCCCACGGACAGAAACCTCGGAGGCCCCAGTACCAGTCATTGAACAGCCCTCGTCCAGCGATGACAGGGACGTCATTGCCCCAATGGTGAGGAGGGCTACGAAGTCGACCGTTGCCCCTCCTGTGGGGCCTGAAGTTGCAGGTCCTTCTAAAGATCTGATTGTTTTTTAGGTCACGGAGGAGACGGGAGTTGCTGGGGTCGAGGACACCACTACGGTCGTAATCGCTTCCGTCCTGGGGGCCACTGAGGCTGAGGAGTTTCACGGGACGGAACCTACTGGTACTGCCCCTGCCGAGGACGTTTGCGAGATCCTTAGCGAGGAAGAGGCTGATACCGCGACCTCAGAATCCCACGAGCCTCCCAGGCCCTTAGAGGTTGCTGATTCCTTGGGGGTTGCCGAGGCCCCGATTTCTGGAGATCTTTTGGCTGAGGCGGTCGCTGATGCTTCCGTGGCGCCCGTGAGTATACCATTGGTGCCTGAGGGCTCCGCGGAGGGTTGTCCCAGTTACGATTCTTTAGTTTCTAAGGTACTTGACCGCTTCTTTATTTCTTTTGCCTTGCTTCTAGCTGGCAGTCTTTTGATGGACTTGCCTATCTTTCGCAGCTCCAGGTCTTGGCTGGGAGCTTCAACCAGTTGGTCGAAGAAGCCGTCCAG
Source organism: Nepenthes alata (assembly GCA_028571085.2). NCBI lineage: Eukaryota > Viridiplantae > Streptophyta > Magnoliopsida > Caryophyllales > Nepenthaceae > Nepenthes > Nepenthes alata. The sequence goes on along the minus strand of JAOVVI020003428.1, from coordinate 6,347 downwards.
TCTCGCCTGGAGATGGAGTCGCTGAGGACCGTTGGGGAAGTCGCCCAGCGGGTTGATACGAAGTTGGCTGAAGCGGAGCAAAAGGTTGCTTCTCTGGAGGACACTGTCAAGCTTCTGCGGCTTCAGCAGGGGCTTCTTCGGGACAAGGTCGCCTGGCAGAGCGAGAGGTTGAGGAAGTCCGTACTGCCCTCGGAGATCGCGTCATTGTTGGACGGCAGGTACTAGGAGGGCGTCTGCATGTGCAGTCGAGTATTGTGACTGATCGATCTGCAATTCTCCGTTGCTGTCCTCGATCCCCGGAATGCGAGTGCCTCGTGCAAAGAAGACTTATACGGCATCGCTGGGAGGCCTTTCCCCGAGTCCTCTCGGGTAGGGCCTGATGGTGAACCTTCTATGTCCGCGCATCCGGACCTAACGGACCAGGCGGAGACTTCTGGAGGCCAGGAGGTTCTCGGACTAAGGAGCCAGGAGGAGTGCTCCTGACTTGTTGTCTTTCATCCTTTTTCTTTTTTTGAACACTGTACAGAATACATTTTATTTTTTGTTAATAAAACTTACACTTTATAAGTTGAATCTTGGGAGGCTTTGTCCGGTCTGTACGAGTGCTTGCTCCTTTTGTAAGGTGATGCTAAGTAGCTTGTCCTTAGCTTTTATTGTGAGCCATTCGAAAGATTATGCTACCTTTGGACCTCTCGGATCGTCTGGCATTGCATAAAGTTCTTAGATCTCTAAACTGTTGGGTGCTCAGACGAGACCAAGTTTTTGGAATACGACCTCCGGGGTTGCTCTGTCAAGATCGAGTTTTTAGTATACGACCTCTGGGGTCGGTCGGTCAGAGCCAATTTTTTAGTTATACGACCTCTGGGGCCGCTCGGTCAGAGCCGAGATTTTAGTTATACGACCTCTGGGGCTGTTCGGTCAGAGCCAAGTTTTTGGCTGGCGATTCGTCCATCACTGGAAGTATTTTCTGAGGTGCGCGACATTCGAAGTCCGCGGTATCAGCTTGCCTTCTTGGGTGCGTAGCTTGTAGGCCCCTCCTCGAAGGATGACGGAGACCAGAAATGGCCATTCCCAATTGGGTGAGAGTTTGTTCTTGTCAGCGTTCTTTCCCGTGGCTTCCACGCTCCTCGCAGTAGGTCTCCAAACTAGGCGGGGTCACGGGCAATACAAGTGTTTGAGTGTTGGATTCGGAGAAGGAGAGATTGAGACAAAGGGTTTTACGTGGAAAGCCTCCCCTTCAATCAGGAGGAAAAACCACGAGGCTTTGCTGCTGGAGGCCACCTGAGTCCGTGGGTTTTCATGTCGGCTAGGGTGCTTCTCCTGGCGGCTCCTCTCCTTATCCCTGGCCTGGGACGCTCCAGGCTGGGAGGCTCTGGAGGGAGCTCCCTTCTCTTTCATCCAGTCCTCGTACTTGGAGCAGAACGTGTCGAAGATTCGAGACATGCCTTCCATTCTGGTCGCCATGCTTCTAACCACCGGGTCAGAGTGGTTATCAGCCCCCACGCAAGGGTCAGGACTGCCAATGCGTGAGTCCACCTCCCTGGCAGGTGTGCTCGCCTCCGCCATCGTATTCACCATTATGGTGTTTTTAGTTGAAGTTGTTGGTGTATTTCTTGTTAAGATGTGAAAAATGATCTTTTAGTCATTTCCCACAGACGACGCCAATGTTGCGTGATGAGTTTTCGGCCACCAACGAGCAGCGTTCGAGCGGATCTTAGGAGTTCCAAAGTGGACAGAAACGCGCAACACAGAGTAGATATGAAATAGTAAGGGGACGAGGACTTCATGCACAATATCTTTTACGTGGAAAGTCCATTTTCAAATACAAAGGGGAAAAGCCTCGGTCACGGAGGGGCGTCCAGGAGATTTCACTATGAATCAAAGAGAATACAGCAGGACACTTGGTGATGCTTTTTGTCACCACTAGGAAATACAAGTCTTAAACTTAGTTTCTCTCCTCTCGTTTTCTTCAGAAGAATGCTCTCGACGTGAACTTAGGAGGCAAGGTTTTCAGCCTCCCATTTTTGGTGCTAGAAGGGAGGTATTTATAGGAAAAGAAAAAAATATATTCCGTTATGGAATAGACACGTGGCACTGGCATGTCAGGGGTGCCTGCCACAGTCCGGCTAGTGCGGCACGCCAGAGATGCGTCGTCAGGACAATGGTGGCAGTACCTGCTCTGCAGGTATGGCGCACCAGGAATGCCAGTCCTGCAGACACGACGTCCCAGGAGTCGTTGGATTCACGATGACGCGTGCTTTTTCGGTTACAGGGGATCGTCCGAGTTGGCGCGCTCGGGCACTTTTATTTCTTGTTGGAGACGTTAAAACGGTTCTTGGACACTGCTCGAGTTTCCCTGATGACGTCACCCCCTTTAGGGGTCATCGTACTCCCATGGTAAATGGACTTCTCGGAGCTTGGTCATAATTTGGGCACCTTGGGCCATGGGTGTGACTTCGGGCCTTCCTCTTAGGCTGCGTTTTATGGGCCCAAATATCGGGACCCAACAGTGATATATATTGGTAGGTTAATTAGAGGATGATTGAGACAATTTTGGAAAGATTTATGGTAAGATTTGAGGAACATATTGTGCAACGTGGCCGGCTAAGTGGTAGTATCCAATTGATTGGTGTATAAAAATATTGATATTTTGTTTACGGTGGTGAAAATAAGATTTGAGGATATTTGTTGTTATCTTGTGTTGATGTGTTAAGACCACAATTATGTTGGTATTTTGAGTAATCTAAGTTGTCTTGAAATGATTTGTTGAGATTTTTGAAAATTCCAAAGCTTTTGATTTTGATTCATATATTGTATTTGTCATATCGTGCTTTTGAGCAATTTTATAATATTTGAGCTCCTCAAATTATTCTTTTGGTTTCGTTGTTGACTTCGATTATCCTTTCAAAGTAGATTGCAGGATTGATTTTTAGAGACCTATTTTTGGAGCGGTGGTGATGGGCTGGAATTGGGTGTGAAGGTCTATTGGAGACGACAACTTAGCATTTATTTAGTTTATACATTTTTCTTGATATTAGTCAGGCTATTTATTTTAAACATTAGATTATGGCCAGTGGACCGCTGAGGCTTTGAAATGTAGAGGTTTACTCCCTTTCTTCCGTGTATTGGATGGAGGATTTTATATTGTTGGATGATCATATTTATTTATAATTTTATTATTGTTTTGGGTTATGTTTATGCATTGCGACCGAACATCTCAAGGTGATTACAATGGTATTAGAGAGATGATATTAGAAAGTTATAATTGAGGACTCAAGTGTTGATAATATTTGGAACGATGTTGGATGATTAAAATGCTATGATTTGGGACTTTTTAAATTAGCGACTCTAAGTGATGCGAGCCCTACATTGAAAAGTTTGAGACAAAACTTTTAATTTATAAGTTATGGGACTCTCCCTCCTACTAGACCAGTCTTTTGGGATGGGGTCTTCCTCTGGCATATGCTCGCATCTCATAAGGGTTTGGGCAATATTCTACCAATGCAGTATGTGAAAGTGTAGCTTATGGGTCTAGATAATTAAAGACCATCAAGTGTGACATTTGATGCATGATTTAGAGGTTTTGGCTATTATATTTACTTTAAAGTTTTGGAGACATTATCTATATTAGAGTTAATAATTTATTTAGGTCACAAGGGTTTGATATTTCTTTTCTTATAGAAGGAGCTGAACATAAAGTAAAGGCGTTGGATAGATTTACTAAATGATTAGAAGCACTAGATCCAATATCAACCAGGGAAAGCCAATATAGTGGCTTATGCTTCGAGTTAGAATTTATTCAAATTGTTTGCTCATTTAAAGACGAGAGAGTGGAAGGTGTTTGAGGAGGTCGAGGATTGTGAAATGCAGTTGCACCCGATGAGCTCCCAGGTGAGGGTGTCTTACGTTCAAGTGAAGTTGGGTGCTTTTGGACAAGATTCAGGACATCTGGAGAAAGGATCTACCATTAATGGAGATCCTGGGTAATTGGTCCAGTGAGGACCGAAAGGAGTATGATGTTCAAGGTGATGAAATTCTCATAGGCAGGATTTGTTTTTCTAGCTTTTTTGATATGAGGAAGGAAATCTTAGAGGAGGCACATCACTGCAAGTATTTTATTCACCCGGGGAATATAAAACCTATATCATGAGTTGAGGACCTTTTGGTGGGGTAATATGAAAAGGAATATAGCCAAATTTGTGTAGTGGTATTTGACTTGCCAGTAGGTGAAGGTTGAGTATCAAAGATAGGCAAGAAAGCTTTAATTTTTGTTAATTTCTATCTAAAAGTGGGAGCGTATATCAATAAATTTTGTTATTAGATCGCATAAGACGTCTTGAGGTCATGATAATTTGGGCAACTCTAGATCGATTGACTATATTTTTTTTGGATACGTAGATTTACGAAGTCAACCCTCTAACTATGAAGGTGATTTACTCTTTGGACAGATTAACGAGATTGCATATTGATGAGATTGTAAGATTATATAGGTTGCGAGGTACCATTATCTTGGACCAAGATCTAAGGTTTGTTTCAAAGTTCTTGGGAAGCTTACATTTAGAGTTGGGGGTCAAGCTTAAGTTCAACATTGTGTCTCATCCTTGACAAATGGTCAGACAAGAGGATGATACATACTTTGAAAGCATGCTTCGAGTAGCCTGATAGAGACAAAAAATAATTGAGATTTATATCTATCATTAATAGAGTTAAAATATAATAATAGTCTTCAGTAAGTCTTGACATGGCTTTGTTTGAGGCATTGTATAGGCAAAAGTGCGGATCACCCATCCGTTGAAAAAAACAAAAAGATAGAGACAATGGGATTATGGGATCTAAACTTGTACAAGAGACCACAAAGAAGATCACAATTATTTACGATAGCTTTGCATGTAGCTTGGAGTAGGCATAATAGCTTAGTTTACAAGAGGAGAGTCCTGTGCTTTAATGTTGGCAACTTGATTTTCTTGAGGTCTCACCTTCCAAGGGAAATATGAGGTTTGGGAAGAGAGGCAAGCTAAGCCCTCGATTTATTGGACTATTTGATGTGTTGGAGTAGATTAGCAAGCTAGCCTATAGATTGGCTTCACCTTATTCGTTGTCGAATGAGCTGGATGTGTTCCACATTTTTACGTCAAGGAAGCATGCTCCCGATGCTTCTCACATTATTACATTTGAGTTGCAGCATGTTTGGAATAACTTATCTTTTCTTGAGGAGCTAGTTTGGATTATGGACTACTTTCCGCTAGATAGTATCATTGGTGAAAGTTCTTTGGAATCATCGTGATAAAGAAGAAGCAACCTAGGAAGCAAAGGATGAGATTTGAGAAAAATATTTTTATTTGTTTAAATTTGAGGTAAGAATTTTGGGAAAAAATGTTTGTTTAAAAGGGTGGAATGTAACATTCTAAATATTTAAATTGTCTTAATTTTATGGTTTATAATATACAAGCATGTTTGGTTGGTTACATTTAATTGAGTCAATTAGATTGATTTTTTTTGTGGACCTGAATACTTCCGAGCATGTCTCACCGTATAGGTAGCAAGTTACATCGAGAAATAATATGAGTTGCTAATATATATATATATATATAATAGACTGAATTAGTTAGACTATTTAATATATTAAGCTTCATTCTAGAAGGAAATAAGAATGACAATGCATTGAAAGTTGAAAATTGTTTTTCTTTGAAACTAGAGAAACGAAGCCATTGAATAATGTGGATGGTTCTAAAGCATAGAAAATATATGACTTGGTTGGCGAGGAAGTTCTCATAAATACGTTTGTTTATTTAGTGCTTGTTTAGAATATTTATATTACCTTTAATATGTGTATATGATATGTAATAATCGGAATATTATACTTTGTAAGATGAAATATATATTACAATACAATCCCATCAATTGTAGTCAAATTTAGACGTAACTGAGAAATGTTTTGGACCACAAAAAAAGTCCAATCATATGTTTGGTTATGGGGATGGTGTGAGTATAAAGAACTTGAGACTATTTTGCATAAACAATAAGAACAAATGCATAGGCTTAGGAAAAAAGAATAAAAATATTTTAAAAGTTGAATATCAATACTGTTGCGTACCGGGTTTCTAGGATCCGGACAACATAAGATGGATGGAAGATGAATGAGTATGAGAAGAGAGATTGAACACCAGAATTTTACGTGGAAACCTACTCTTGAATGAGTAGGGAAAACCACGAGGCCAGGCCTAGAATATTTCACTATGAGTGTTCGGATTACAAGAGACCAACAGAGTAGTGGCCGAGCGTTTCTAATTACAAAGATATAAAGACAGTGGCCGAGCGTTTCTGTTCTCAGGAGATTTTGTCAGAGT
>JAOVVI020003427.1:0-19108 GCA_028571085.2 Nepenthes alata | reverse complement strand
CACCTAACGCCGCCGCGCGCATAGGAATCCGAAGGCTCCCTAATCCGTACAGACAACCGCGGACCCGGGACGCAACAATATATATATATTCATTGTATACCCCTCGAACGCGCAACTAGCGCCAGTCACAAATTTTGATATTTCTTTTAAAATTCCCCATTATTAAATAGTTTTTTTTAAAATGTCAAATTTATCTAAAATTTTAATAAATATTAACATATTTTTAATGAGATCAGAAATCTTATAATCCATATATAAAATAATAAAATAAACCTCATTACTACTAACTTTCTGATATATACATTGATTTAAAATATTTTTCTCAAAATCAATTGAGGAGATAATGTTATTAAAATTTAATTGCCATTGATAGAAGGTTTATATTAATCCATATATGTATTTTTTAAATTTGCATATTAATTTCTCACCAGTATGAGAGGAGAATCCTTCTATTTATTTTATATAAACCTCTTTATTTAGATCCCTATTTAAAAAAGTCATTTTCACATCTATTCATTATAATTCTATATCAAAATTTAAAACTAATATGAAAATCATATGAAAATAATTTTTTTTAGACATAGGAGAAAAAGACTCTGTAAAATTAATTTCTTTTTAGAGTAAATTTTTTTTAGTATTGAGTCTTACTTTATATCTTTTAATATTACTTAATAAGTCATTCTTCATCTTAATGATATACTTATACCCTATACTTTTCACCAATTCAAACAACTAAATTAGATCCTAGATTTCATTATATCTGATGGAATTCATCAATTTTTTCATATTATTGTTCCATAAATCTAATTCATTACAATTTATAGTTTATAAAAATATTTTGAGACCATTTTTATCTCAAATATTGTAGTTAAACTCTTATAGATATACTATAAAATTTATAAAAATTACTGATTTTATGATTATAATATATTTTCTTAATATTATATTACTATTTTTAACAAGAGCATATTGTTTAATTATTTCAGGCAAATTTTGAACATCATGATCTATTGAAATAATATCAACAGTTTGTGGAACCATATCGATTGTTTGCTCAACACTAGTTTAAACTTGAGGGACGTTGTATATAACAATCAACCTATCATAGAAAGTGAAAGGTTAATAATCTAAATGATAATTATTAGAAACTATATTTTTTGATAGATTATTTTCACCATAAAGTCATTTTAAAAAAAATTTATGTATTTTGATTTCACACTTTTAGTACCGTCAGATGGATAGTAAAATTTGTCTCTCCTAAACCGTTTAACATATCCAATAAATACCCACTTAAAGTACATTGATCTTATTTTTTTTCTAGTAGATTATAAATTCTTATTTCAGATGGACATCTCCTTACGTTTATATATTTGCTCATGCGATAGGTATCCGAACCTCTCATCGAAACGGGCTAGTAAAATAGAAGTAAGAAGCGAGTCAAAAATTTAGTAAGACATATAACTTAATAATGAAAAATATATCAGAAGGATCAATATATCAGATTTCAATGATCTATTGAGAAATTTTATAATAACAACATAAATCAATTTATGTAAAATTTTTTAATTTTTTTTTTCATATTCTTACCCAATTTAAATCATCAAATTATACTCAAATTTGATTTTTTTTATAAGGGAACATGGATAGTAGGTTTTAACGATTACATAAGTGGACAATCAAAACTTGGGTTATATTTATTTTCAAACAACTAATGACTGTACGCTATTATTCAAGACTCGTAAATAGATCGTCATACGTATAACCCTGTAGATCGAGTGAAACGTTACTTTTTACCTGTAAATTATAGGTTCAAATCTCAATATACCATTATAATATAATAAGGTATTCCATAATATATTGTCTGATAAAATTTAACAACGGTTCAATACATATTTGTAGAAAAATTTTATATTTTTTACATACTTCATGATTTTCTCAATCCTATAGAAAATAATCATAATACTTAACTTGTAGTAGAATTTTCCTTCAAAATTTTATAAATTCATAATATGTAATATTTATACTTTCTATGAAAAGTAAGTTAAGATGAAATTTTAACACATAAGATACTGAATTAGCATGGAAGTTCAGAAAAGTTCAACAAGTGTGCATAAATCAGCAAGTGCATAAATTATTACTAAAATCCAGAACATGCGGCACAATTTTTGTATATTTCTAACATATATAAGGTCTATACTTAACAATTTAAAACAAGTATAACCCTATGTACGAATTTAGAACATGTAAGAGTCATTAATTTTATGAATTCAGACATGCAAAATAGGGTAGCGTAGGAAACTAGCAGTAGCGTAGAAATTAGCAACATGTAGAGGGTTTTAGTAAATTTTCAAAACCTATAAAGCAAGTAATTTGGAGCCTTTAAACATGCACGGATATCATGCACGATATTAAGCATATAGGAGCATAATATCAAGAATTTAGATTATGCATGAAAGCTAAATTATAGAATTCAGCTAGCTTACTCAACATATATAAACTTATACATAAATTTTATAAAACTTTGTAACAAATTGGAGAGAATTTAACATGCATACTAACATAAATATTAAAATATTAAATTCATGCCATGTATGAGTATTTAAATAAGAAAATACTCATAGAAATATGAAAAAATAGAAATAATAGAAGGATAGGATTGAAATGCACTTACCTTCACTTAATTTTGTACCAAAATCTAGCTTTGATTAACTTAATTTGGAGTTTCTTAGTCTTCTCTCTTTCATTCTCTCTCTTCCCCTCATCTCTCAAAAATTTGGAAAAAAAGATAGAAATCAAATGGCTACAGCTATTTATACATAATAGTGCTTGAGTGTTACTTAAGTGCGTCAGGCACTGAGGTTCGGCATTGCAGTGCTTGAGCACAACTCTGGTGTACCATAAGTGCTGACCCCACAGTATTTAGTGCACAAGCGTCTTTTAGGCATGCATCAGACATTTAGCCCATAGATTTTGGCGCTTAGGCACTAGCTGGGCCTTCATTAGGCATCGAGTAGTTTGGCCTAATTTTGACTTTTAATTTAATTTTTGTTATCCTTTAACTTTTATTTTAATTAGATTAGTTTAATTAACTATGAGTACTATAAATTAAAGATTTAGACTTTAAAGTTTTTTCTTTCTGCTACACAGTTTTTGTTCGAAGAATCAATTATAGTATACCAAGCAACTATCCTATACTCTTAAAGACACTTTACAAATAGATTGGGCATTTATCATCTTGAATATATTTACCATATTTTTTACCTATATTTGATCCCATGATTTTAATTTATTTTCACATTATTTCTCCACCTTAATTTTAAATATTTTAAAAGTTGATGTGACTTGAATTCAGAATTTGAGCCTGTTTAATCAATGTCGATTTTATGAGTAAATGTGACTTTAACTATTAATATCTCAAATTTACACATCACAACTAAATAAATATAAAATTAAAGAAAAGTTGATTTTTAACTCATAATTTCTCTCTGTGAATTCGAATCAATCATCATTCCCAAAAATAATGAAAGAATGCATGAAAGAAACAATTTAAAATTTTTTAATATTCCGAGATGATTTTGGTAAGTACCAACTTTTCTAGGATAATCCTTTCTCTTTCTTTTTCTCCCAAAATTTTCCGTTCAAAACAAGGAAAATGTACATTGGTTTTGAGGAATTGTCTCGATCAGATCATTCAGTTTGAAAACTCGTTTTGCTCCATTTTAACCGGTTACCATGAATAATTTTTCCCACGTTATTTTAAACAGCAGGAGTTTATTTGTATCCAAATGATTCCATGGCCCAGTGGGCCGTCTTCTGTGGGCCTTTCTTCCTTATTAAATTAACCCATATATTGCTGTACCCATTACTAGCCCCCCATGTCGACTGGTTAGAATTTTTAACCGGCGGCATGTTCTCTCTGACGGGACACTTAGGTGTGCTTCTTTTAATGCCCTCCAACAAATCATATCTCATAAGATGACCTTTCCGAATTCATTCATCAGTTCATATAGATACAGGCCTGAATGGATTAGCTAACTGGCCGATTTGGACTTTTAAACCGGAAAAAGAACCTCTACTAGCCGATTTGAATTTTTGGGGCCGAACTTATTTGAAAATGAAAAAATGTCTTCCATCAGCCGACTTCCTTAGCTGGCTTTTGAATCGAAACTGGCATTGTCATCTTTACAGCCGATTTGGATTGGAATTGGCTTTTTAACCATTACAGCATATTGGCATTATAATCTTTATCTGTCAGTTTAGATTGAAATCGGCGTAGCCACCAGCCGGTATGGATTAAAATCGGCATTTATTTTAGCCGATTTGAACTGAAATTGGCTGTTCTACCATCCAGTTTGGATTATAATCAGCATTTCTTCTAGCCGGTTTGAGTCAAAATCGGCTGTTCTACCAGCCGGTATAGATTGAAATCGGTATTTCTTCTAGCCGGTTTGAACTGAAATAGGTTGTTCTACCCGGTTTGGATTGAAATCGGCATTTCTTCTAGCCCGCTTGAGTTGAAATCGGCTATTCTACCAGCCGGTATGGATTGAAATTGGCATTTTTTCTAACCGGTTTGAACTGAAATCGGCTGTTGTACCAACTGGTATGGATTAAAATCGGCATTTCTTCTAACCGGTTTGAATTAAAATCGGCTGTTCTACCAGCCGGTATGGATTGAAATTGGCGGTTCTTCAAGCCGGTTTGAATTGAAATCGGCTTCGACACCTTTAACTACCGATTTGGATTTCTTCAGCCGATTTGAATTGAGATCGTTTATAACCTTGGTCAGGTTCCCTCGGAACATGGGCTAAATCATAATTACATATCAGCAAGTAACCCATCCGGCTCTGCCACTTGCAGGTCATTACGACAAGCGTGTCAATCAGTCATTATACTTATGAAACCGTGTAGCCGTTCAGAATCGGTTTGAAACCAATTATAAATTCGGCGCTCTCCTCTTTATTTCATGCCATTTCAAATTCTTCATCTTTTGTTTTCACCATGGCTCCTCGCGTTCTGGCTCTTTGATCGGTTCTTTCATCTAAGGATATAGACTCGATTTATACTAAGTTTAAAATCTGTAGAGAAATACCTTTCATGGTGCCTTCAGAGAGTGATAGGGCTTGCTCCCCTCCTGATGGATATGTCACTGTTTACGAAACTCATTTCAACAGCGGTCTGCCAATTCCTGTTGCCCTACAGTTGCGTTAGATTTTTGTAGAACTTGGAGTTCCCATTGCCAGGTTTCATACCAACGCCATCAGGTATCTTTGCAATCTTTGTATCTTTTTTCTCCTTCGTGGGCTCTCGCTGAATATTATTACGGTGAAAGTACTTTTAAATTCAATCAGAGTGGAGATTGGATTTCTTTAACACCTCGAGAGTTAAATATTAGTGGGGTGATTTACGAGTCAGTTAAGAACATGAAAGATAGATTTTTCTTTTTCAAGGTTAGTTTTGATTTGGGATTTTCTGTTGGTTGGGGTAACATTCCGCCATCTTTTACGGGTAAATTTGAAGATGACTACGAAAAATGAGCTCGACCATTCATCCATCTAATTCAGGCAAACCTCGATTCATTTTGTGACAAGGAGCGTCTTTTTTCTCCCGAAATTTTGACGTTGGCCAAGTGGGAGCCTCGATCTGTGATCACGAAAGTAGGTACTCGAACTCCAAAACACCCTAAAAGAAAAGCTCAACAACTGAAAATTAAAAGTTCATCCTCCCGGCGTCGAGTGGTCTCGGCCAATCGTTCTTCTTTTTCTACTGATGCTGGGGTACCAATATCAGAGAGAATGGTGGATATAAGGAAACCAGTAGGAGAACCTGTCTTTCCTTCAGCTTCCGAAGCCCCTAGTATGTAGGTAATTGAGGAGGTAGTATAATCGGCCCCCAGTATTCAGATTCCAAAGGGGAATGTTGAATCAGAATCGACCATATTTAGTGGGCTCCCAACTCTTTCTGAAATTCCTATTGAGCCCAGAATTGAGGATGCTTCAGGAGCTGTATTGATCGATGATTCCAATCAACTTGACCGTCTTCACGATCGGATCCAAGAAGTAGCTCCTACTTTTGAGGTATCTTCTGTGGATGTTGTCAATCATCCCATCGAGTTAGCTAGGATTCAATCACAACCTGGTGTCAACCCGTTCCATCTGGAGAAAGAAACACATCATCCAGAAATTCCAGTATCTGATCCGATGGATGTTCAGGAGATGATTCATCTGGATTGGATGAATACACCTGCCTCTTCTTCTCATCCTTGTCCTGGAAGCCATCTAGATCGTGCGTCTACTCCTGCTTCCACTTCAAAGATACTTAATGGACGAAACATTGTTAGAAGACGTGGATGAAGCCAAGGGGATCAAGAAGACGGCTGGTTAGTACACTGTAGTCGATGGACGGCTATATTGTCGTGTCTACTCAACTCCGTACCTTTGGTGCCTCACCCCTGAGGAGGCCAACTACGTCTTGGACGAAGTCCACCTTGGGATTTACGGATCGCACGTCGTTGGCAAGAATTTTGCATTCAAGATCATGCGACAAGGTTACTAGTAGTTGTCAATGAAGAAGAATGCACTCGAGTTCGTAAAGAAGTGTGAGAGTTGTCAACTTCACGGTAACTTTCACCACCAACCATCTGCCGAGATGAAGTCCATCTAGGCTCCTTGGCCCTTCGCACAGTGGGGGCTTGACAATCTTGACTCATTCCCATTGCAACAGGGTAAATGAAGTTTATTATTGCAAGCATTGACTACTTCACCAAGTGGGTCGAGGTAATCCTACTGGCCAAGATCATGGAGCACAACGCTCTTGAATTCGATCGCCAAAACATAATCAGCAGGTTCAGCTTTCTAGAGTTCATAGTGACTGATAACGGAACCAAATTTTCTAAAAAATACTTCACCAAGTATTGCGCCAGCTTGGGCATTAGGTTGGTCCACATTTCGGTGGTGTACCCTCAAGTGAATTGACAGGTAGAGGTCACAAACCGCACGCTACTCCATGATCTTAAGACCAAGCTGGAGGACGCAGGTGGCTCCTGTGTAGACGAGTTTCCCTGTGTCCTCTGGTCTTACCGGATGACCCTAAAGGAGCCAACTCGTGAGACACCCTTCAACTTTTGCTATGGAACCGAAGCGGTAATCACGATTGAGATTGGGCTTCCCAGTTTTACGGTTGAATCCTTCGACTCGCAAGGTAACTCTCAGAAAATTCGAGAATACCTAGACTTGTTAGAGGAGGCTCGCGACACTACCAAGATGTAGACTGTAACCTCCCAATAGCAAATCACCCGCTATTACAATAAGAAGGTAAAAGCTTGGCAGTTTGACGTTGAAGACTTCGTATTGCGAAGCATCGAGGCTACTGGCAAGATTGCCAACCGGAATAAGCTTTTCCCAATTTGGGAAGGGCCTTTCCTAGTATCCACCGTCCTGCGAAAATGAGCATACAAGTTTCAGAATCAGGACGGAAAGCTGGTTCCACAGACGTGGAACGCGATCCACTTCAAACACTACTTCCAATAAGGGTCTAGGTAGGTAGTTCGTGTGTCTATATGTAAGTACATGTACTTAATTTTTAATTAATAAAATAAGTATTCTATTTTGTATGCTGTGTTTGGTTTTTTTTTTGGTACATATTTCAAGTTTGTATGTTTTTCTTATTATAGGGATAAGCAACCTAAACTGTCCCTAAATCGAGTGGGTTTTCACCCGTTCATTACTAAACCCTGGTCATCTAGACGGCCCATGAGCGGTCAAATTTAAATCATGGTCATCTAAGCAGCCCATAAGCGGTTGAATTTAAACCTTGATCATCCGAGCGGCCCGTAGGTGGTCGAATTTAAACCCTGATCATTGAGGCAGCCCATAAGCGATTGTATCTAAATCTTGGTCATCCAAGTGGCCCGTTCACGGTCAAAATTTTAGGGGGCTTACACAACACACATGATAACCTCCTTTACAAGGAGATATCATGATCAATCAATGATGGTCGACAGGACCAAATCACTCCTCCAAAGCTAGCCGCCCAAGTCTACACTTGGGTAGCATTGCCAAGCCTTACTCATACGCGAGTATTAGGCAGGCTTGACACGATATCAACGTCAACCTTGATGTCTCCCCAAGGATCCAAGTCCTTCAAGAAGTGACAGTAGTGCCTTAAACAAGGCGGATGGCCAACTTGCAAATTATACACCAAGTTGGCTGACCAGTACAACGACGGATAATTTAAAAACAGTAATAAAAGTAAAGACACGCGACGTCAATAAATGTAGTTATTTTATTACTTATCACAATATACATTTATACCAATATACAAAAGAAAGCTAAGAGCACAAAAAGCTAAGGAGGCAGTGGTGGCCCTTGACTACTTCGGGGCTCCCCCATGAGACTCTTGTGGAGCTGGGTAAACCGGTTCGTTGAGTTAAGAAACTCCACTGAACAATTGGGATCAATCAGCCGTGTAATGCACCGGCTGATGTTGACCACCTCCCATAATACTGCCAGCAGCATGTTTGAGACCTCGTGGGGACAAATGCGAGTGGTCAACTCGTTCTTCAAGGTGGTCATCTGCTCCGCGGGCTGGTCAATGCACCTCGTAGCCCGTTCGGCCTCTTCCTTCAGGCGGGCGTTCTCCTACTTCAGCCGGTCATTCTCCTCCACCAGGTCAGCCACCACGGCATCCTTCAGGGCAGTGTTTTCCTCAGTTTGGCGTTCCCCGCCTCTAGGCCGGCTAACAAAGACTCCAAGGCTGCCGTGTCCTCTCGATGCTCCGCCTTCAATGCCTCTAGCTCCGCGTTGAGCCAGGCGATCTCCATACCCCTATCGGAGATCACTTTATCTCTCTGACCAAGTGCCTTAATAATTGCACTTACGACTTTGTTAGTCTGTGAAAACAATAAAGGTCGGTGATAGAAAAATTAAAGGCAAAACAAGTTGCAATAATTTATATGTAAAATTCTTCGCACCGGTCTTTTTGGCCTGACGAGCAACCTTGGCTCTGGCGGCGGAGGATAAGAAATGGGACCCTCCTGGGCGGACCTAGCAGTAGCTTCTGCCACAGACTCCTCCGATAGCTCCTCCAAAAGGTCCTCCGTCCCGTCGGCTCCTCCGGCACATTAGGTGGCTCCAAAATTATCTCCTGCAGCTCAGTTTGTAGCTCCACAGCTGGAGACTCAATAGTTGGCTCCAGCGGCTTAGCCGGCTGCTCAGCTGATGGTTCCTGCGGCTCGGCTCACGGCTCACCAACTAGCACAAGTGTCTCAGCAGATGGCTCAAGAGCTAATTCCTCCAACCCAGGTTGTGGATCCAACGTCAACTCCACCAGTGCAGGTTGTGCCAAAACAGTGACGCCGCTCGCCCTAGCGCTCAGCATCGCGTCATAAGCCTCTAAAGCCAACTCAACTTCAATCCCTGAGACGTCGCCCACTCCCGCGAGGCACCCAATGGCCACGTAGTCTGGCCCAGAAGATGATAAGGAAGGCACCACCGTGGCATCCCTCTTTTGCTTTGAACTGGTGGAAGCAGTATCAGGAGAACGAGTACCTATAAGCGTGGCTTTGGTCCTCTTCTTCCTCCGCAAGGCCTCTGGCGGGGGAGCCCTAAATTTCTAGACTGGGGAGGGAGATCCCCAGCGTGCTCTCCTGGTTTCCTCTTGAGAAACCAGGTAGTCACTCCTGAAATCCTCATGGTTCTCCCTCACTAACTCCAACAGATCGGCTAAGGTAGCAATCTCCGCCTTCTTCGGTGTCCCAGTGAAGGCCTGGGGAACCTTGTCCCAATCTCGAGACAAGAGCCACGACTCTGTGACACAAACGAAGAAGTAGCGGCCCTTTTAATTCTTCAATGAGTCGTATATAGCGTGGGTAATCGGAAGGTCTCGAGGGGTTAGAGAAATCCAGTACGTGCTATGAGTGAATCGGAACATTACTCTGACAGCGGCCGCTATCATCATGTTAGAGTGATGACATATGAAGATGCAAAGGGAACACAGATATCGCATGGTATTGGCGTGAAGACGTGCGATAGGCACCTGGAGGGCAGCAAAAATGTCCAACAGCTCCTGAGAAACTGGAAGACAAAGCCCACTCCTCAGAATGGCCTCGTATATGGTGACGCAGCCCTAAGGAGGGAAGCAGGCCCTGTCCAGCGCATCGGGCATCACTGGGATGATCCTCTGGGGAATATTGAACTCCACGCACAGCTCGTTAACCTCACCGACTGTGAGCACAGAAGCAATCTCCATCACAGAAAGAGCCATATGAATGGAGGTAAGCAGAAAGTTAGTGCAACACTTAGGGTCTTTTCAGCAAGGGAAGATGAAGGAAAGTGTGAAAAATTAAAAAAATAAAACAAAGGAACAACTTAAAGGGCAGTGTGAACACAGAGCATACTAACCGTCACGTAAATGTGCGCCATCATTGCTGTCACGTGTCGTTTTCTAAACGGGCGTCATAGAATTAGATCCTCTAGCGCATTAATTACCGAGATCTTGAATTCACCGCTTGCAGATACGTGGCCACCTTTTCGCCTTACAGGCAGGCTAATGATGGCGCGTCGTTGCAACTCCCACGAGTTCTCTGGATTTTGGACTAGATGGTCAACTAATTCGATCAACATTTCCTTCAACAAGTGCTCCAAATCTTGTTCTAGACGGTCAACGAATCCTGTCAATGTGTCCTTCCATTGTTTTCCAAATTTTGGTCTAAACAATCAACGAATTCGGCCAATGTGCCCTTCCACAGTTCTCTGAATTTTGGACTAGACGATCAACGAATCTGGTCAACGCTTTAGAAGAACTCCAGGCTTTGCCCTAGACGGTCAACAATTCTGCCACTAGTCCAATAAATCTTAGCGGACAACAGCCAGACGCATCCCATCATGAACATCTTGGGTGTCGGAATTCAGACCACTAGTATGGGGGGCTAGTGATGGGTACGTCCATAGTGGGCAGACCCAAGAAGAGAAGCGGCCTAGATCCACAAATGTTCATATGCGCGCCTGGACGGTCAATGCCAAGCGTTGACTGGATGAGAGGCCAAGTTAGGCAGCCAACAGAGTCCCCATGAGACGGTCAACATTTCTGTTGACTAAAAGTGATACAGTAGGCCGGCTTAAGAGAGTAAGCCCCACGTGGGCCAGGCCCAATTGGGCCCACACCTTCGTACATGACCAGTAACGACTCTCTTCCCTGATTTTGTTCATTTCTAGATGGAAATATTCATTACAACGGGTACCAACAGATTCAACACACGTACAATGAGAAAAGCGCCAGATTCTCTCTTCCTGTCGACTGCAAACCCTAACGGTAACACCGTGAAGAAGGAAGGTGAGTAATCCTTGGAGCCATTACCACCATTAAAGCTCCCTGCCAGAAAAGGAAGCAATCCCAATAGGATGCTAGAATCAAGCCTTCCTACCTAAGGAAGGTCGCCCAACATCTAAATCTATAAAAGCCCATGGAGTCTTCACTCCACGGTACGCTCACTTTTAAGACTACAAACGCTTACTGTTGATATCACACATGCTCATTGCTCAGACTTCAGAGGCCCACTTCTCTGCTAAAAGCTCTCATAGCGCTCTGATAGTTCTTTAAACTCTCACGCTTATAGAATTCTGACTCTCTCCCTCTCTCACTATGTTCCTTGCCAATACAGTGCTGAGAAATCACACTCCTCACAAGCCATAGAAAAGCCTTTCACGTCGAGGACTAGACCCTCAACACTCTTCATCTTCTCGCTGCTCTCATTTCTCTTTATCTTCTTAAAAGTTTAAGGGCCGATTATTGATTTGAGCGTCGGAGTATTTTCGGTGAGATAATATTCCTCCGGTACCTGACCTCTTATTTGCTGTAGTGGTGTGCAAGATCCAGACTCGGAGAACGGAGCCGGATTCAGACAACTCAATTGACCTGAATATGTTCGAAATTTAGATCCAGTGACGCAACAGATTTAAATATGATAAAGTTCTTATATTTTTGTCATTAATGTTTAATATCTTTTATAATTCTTATAAAATTATATCTCATAGATATAAAAATAAATAAACGTAGAGGGTCAGATACTGTATAACGATTATAAATGACATTATGTTTTATAATTTTTATCAAATTCATACCAAAATAGAGACAAAAATCACTGCAATCAAAATAGATCTTGGTACAAATTTGAATGAACGAAAGCAGATCCCTGCACTGCTTCAATGGGGAAGATATAATCAATGATTGAATCTTCTTCTAATTTTCTCAACAAATTTCACCAAGATGAGTTGAGGGGATATCTGTGAATACACTCATTCCAAGGGTTATCGAACTCTTGATTAGAATCCCTCACCGATTTCCAAACCAAGCTACCCACTTTAAACCCAGTTCCGAAGGCCAGCATCCAAATCCTATCCTCTCTTCTGATCTTCCCCTTCGCTTCAAGGTAAGCGAGCTCATAGAACACCAAACTACTGGAAGTGTTCCCGAATCGGTGCAGACTCATCCGAGCCGGCTCAGTCATCTCCTTATCCAGCCCCATCACCTTCCCCACCCTCTCAATCACCGCCTTCCCGCCGGTGTGGATACACGTGTGCTCGAAAGCTGTCCGGAAATCCGGATCAACCCGCTTCAACTCTCCCCTTGAGAAGGCCGACAGCACCACCCATCTTCCATACTTGATGAGTTCAGCCAGGGGCAGGACTTTGGGGGCCAGGATTCTTACATGCTGCCGGAGGCTTTCCCCGGCGACCCGGATCAAATCCTTCGTGAGTGATATTCCAGTATTACCCTTCTCGTCCTCCTCTTGGAATGCAGCTCCGTAAGCTCCGTCTTCCGAGCCGTGGTGAGTTCGGAGAGAGCCTGTTAGTCTGAACTTGGCGACTTGGCGTTGGCTCGGATCGTTGGTGATTATCGCTGCGGCGCAGCCAACCCGGAAGATGCAATTAGCAATCAACATGGACCGATTTTCCCCAAAATACCAATTGAGACTAACATTTTCTGTTATCACCACCAGGGCATATTGTACCCTGCCTGCGGAGGAGAGAAGTTTGGCGGCCAAATCAACGGCGATCACGCCGGCGCTACAACCCATCCCACTCAAGCAGAACGTTTGGACATGTGGATTGAGGTTATATTTGTTAACCAACAAAGAGGAGAGAGAAGGAGAGGGAGAGAAACTTCCTGAAGTCACGACCACTATGTCAATTTGAAGGGGTTGAATTTGGGTTTTCGAGAGGAGGGAATCGACGGCGGAAAACATTCCTTCCCGGGCTTCTTGGAACACCGTTCCGAGCATCGGTTTAGGATGATCGTTGGGGTCGAAAAAAAACGGCGGGGCGTACGTTTCGTTACCCAAGCCGGATTTCAGGTAGATGGACCGCATGAAATGTTCGGTCGTGGGGGTGAAGCGACCATTTTTGCGGATAAAGTATTCTGAGAGTTCGTAGGTGCATTTGCGGTGGGGAGGGGGCTTGTAGCAGGAGTAGTTGAGTAGGAGCACATGGTGAGGTTTTGTGAAGAGGCGGTAGAGGGTATAGACGAGGGAGAGGCAGGCGGCGGACAGAGAGAGAATGGGGTGGGAGGATACGAGGGTGAGAGTCAGGAGGGCGGCGAAGAGTGAGGCGTGGTGGAGCATGTTTTCGTGAAGGGAGGATGATGGATTCACACATTAACCAGGATCGAGTTTGATTTGCCAGCTGCAATCTCGTATTATATACATAGACAGTAAGACGGATTCGGGGGGCGTCCAGCGCTTCAGTGCTGGATGCTATTCAGCATCTCATTTGGTATGTCGGATTATAAAATTTGACGGCCCAAATTTTATGTAAGAACGCGAGATTGAAGGAAGGCGAAAGGAGAAGATGAAGACGAAGTGGGCAAGACGAAACCAGAGGCGGCAGAGGCACTCAAGTGCTCTCTTGGAAAAAGAAAACTGACATCTTTTATTAAGCAAAAATTAGTATCGCTTTTGCTACAGCAAGCAGAAGAAGAAAGCCATATAAATACACGGAGAACGAAGAAAAAAAATTAACCAAAATACAAAATATATACTAACCTAAAATACACTAAAACAAATATCCTAATATAATAAATTACAACTTAACTAATATACAATATTCGAAATTATATTCCATAATATTCATCAATGTAATGTCGTAAACGTGTCCTTACTGCTCCCATTTCCTACCGTTACTATGAGTTGGCTGCATGATGTATGGATCATCTTCCATGGCTTGCCCTCGGACTTCTCTGTACCTGCTGCCGCTTCTTGTCAAATGCCCCTTCGGGTATAACTGCGAACTTTGAAGGATCTTCCAGCAACGAAAGTGGTCTTTCATTTGACTTTTTCGGAAATGGGGCTACCATGGCATTCATCCACCTCCAAGGCTGTTATGATGAAGATCGCCGTAACACTTCTACTTTAATGTGATTATACATGTCGTGCTGGTGCATTAGAGAAATACTAGAGAAACTAACGAAAAACACACGTCCATATGCGCGCGTGTCTAATTCAATGATGAAATTTGTTTTTGAAAATTTTTTCAATTATGTAGAAAATGTGTTAAAGAAACTTAATCATTTAAATTACATACCTTCGCCTATATCTTTTGATCCTAACATAAACCGAAGAATACTAGTTAATAAGTAAGGATAATTAGATACCTTAAATCCGTCAAAACTTATATTTTGCGGCTAATAAATTAAATCACCATACAATTAATCTATGTATTGACATGCAGTAAGATGATGTTATAATACCTAACAAGCACAATCAACTAAGGTATCAACTATATTGTAAATCTTTTGGTTTTATAAGGATAAATTGATACAAGTTGGATTATAAACATTGAATATTACACTTCAATTAACAGATGTGTATTTACTTGTGTAGTTGATTTTAGCATGACCATAGAATTTATTGCATTAGCTTCCTGCCAATAAAGAAGCAGCATGCCTAAGGGATCTGTCATATGAAATGCCTTCATGGCCTAAAATATTGTCACTCGTCTCTCATTAAGGACATATGGCCATCTTTAACGGAAAGCATTGAACATTAGACTAATAAATAGTTATGTAAGATCACTGATTACAAATGTTGTGATTAGAGGGTTAAGTTGAAATTTGATAGATTATTTGACAAGAGGACTATCAAGAGATATTGTGAATCGAACATCACAGGAGATGGATTTTATGCCTATAGACCAAAACATCCAAAGCGAAAATAGCACCTCAAATCTACAATAAATAAGAAAATGATGAGAAAAATGTTTTTAATGGCCTATAATAAGATTTTCCTATTGAAGTACTTAAATTTATTGAATATCTCTATAAGATCTATCTATCAATTTTAGGGTCCAACGGCTTAACTTTTAAAGTACACATGAAATGAGATGAGCACATTGTTAAACTGTATTATGTGTGAATTTGTAATCAGCTAGTTAAAATAGAATTATTGGTTTAAAAGTTAGATATCGTACCATTCTTACTATTTGTAACATTTTTTTTTTTTGCTAAATGGTTGTTCAATATCTAAGATAATACCATTTATGCATAAGCTTATTGGACTATTAACTGCATCAAATTCTTTTTAATATCTTAAAAATGGGAGGAAGATATTGTTAATGGGTTTATCACCCATAGACCGACTCAGATGCCGAGACCTATAGTAAAAAGGCAGTCTAAAAGTTGCAACCTAGGTGAAGGCCCCTGCAACCTAAAATTCAACATCGCACAGCCTAAGATCGCCTGTCGAGACATAGGCCGGCCTAGCAGCCCGCCATAAACAAGCCCATTATAATAGCCCACGATCCTTTTTTCGCACACTGAAGAAACTTGTCATAATTAGTCAGCATAAATTTGACAAATATTTTAAAAATATTCACCGATAATTTGCACGATCTCTGAAAGTGTACTTCACAATGTAAATTGCTTTTCAGATTCCCTATGCTCCTTGTGCAAATGTCAAATGCATGCATTTGTGCCCGTAAAGACTACGGCACATTTTAAGTGTGCTTAGCACTTTTGCCTGTCAGCAGCTCGTAAACGTGACATGACAATAATAGTTAACTTAATTTTGGCCTTCTTTATGTTGGCTTCTGAACCAAGATAACTTCAATAATTAACCGACCCTCATGAATGAGAAAAACGTGAAAACACCAAAAAGGTAGCATTGTTTGGAAAAACATATAATTTTGGTCTACAAAAGACAGATTTTAGATGAAGTAGGTTTCATAAGAATAAAAATCAGAACTAATTGAATATGCTTTATTATTGGCTTCATTTCTCTTCTATTGTAAAAGAACTATCATCCTCATATTGTGAGTTCGAGATAAACTCAGAATATATTATTCTACTGTAAGTCCAAACACATATTATAGAAATTGAAATTATGAAGAACAACTTACCCATGCCATTCCAAATCAACCATGCCATTTCAAATCATCATTTTAAATTGACTTGTTCTCACAAGGCCTCAACCGAAATTAGAATCCCAATAGAAATAAGTCCCCTTTATTATTTAAAGAAATGTAGTCCGTTTTTCTCTAAATATTAACTATTTATATTTAAATAGATTATTATAATTTAATTATTTTTAAAAAATTAAAAATTTAGTTAAAATTAATTATTATATTATAATTATTTATTTAAAAATAAATAGTTTAAATTTTTTTTTAAAAAAATAACATCTGTTTCCTTAAAAGATGGAACCCCCTGCTTCCCCTTTCTAATGTTTCTACTATCTAGGTCTCTAGAAGCTTTGATTTATCTGTGTATAGAAGAATAGCAAAACAACTAAAGAAATAAAAAAGGACTAATAATTAATAAATTCAAGGGAAGATTAATTTAATTGGCATAATCTATTAGAAATATTTATCGATGAAGTGATATACAATTTGGCCTTGTCATATGACAAGCTCTTTGTCCATTGTAGAATATTTTTTATTCAATTCTAAAGTAGAGCCAAAGATGATAGACAAAACCCCTAATATTAAATCATAAAGCACAAGGGGTGAAGTCTCATGCCCTTGTCTTTTGGCACTTTTGACTCCTCAAAGAGCATATTCAAATTAGCACCACCATTGCACCACTTAAATATTAAAATCATAGCATGTTAAACGATGTTACCCCATCTATTATTCCTCACAAAACTTTTAAATTTTTAATATAAAAAGATAGCCCAAGCGTATAAAACTCTATTACTATAAGATTTGAGAATGATGAGATTTATGCCGTCTGTTTTCTTACATTGGAATATATAAGTCTAGTAATATACGTAGAGCAACTAGGGAATAAAAAAAGTTAAGCATATAACTCTTTTGATTACAGCTCCAAAGTTAAATTCCCACCAAAATATAATCATATCGCAAATATATCATGTTGTATTGGATTCGAATCCTATCAGTATATTTAAATTATGTTTGGGCAATCTTATCTTACGTGCTTCATTCATCATATCCTATAAATAACACGTACCTGTTAACAGTAATTCTCCTATTTGTTTGAGATGGAGGAAATCATTGGGACAATGGGGCTTCTATCTCATAAAGAGATGAAGAAAATTATTCTTCAAATCTTGATCGTCTCTTTTTTAAATAAATATTTATAATTTAATAACTATTTTTAACTGATTGTATAATTTTTAAAAAAATTAATTAAATTATAATTATTTATTTAAAAATAAACGATCAAAATTTAAAAAATTCATTCCTCTTTGTGTTAAGAGATAAAGTCCTCACTTATCCAAAAATCACCCGTGCAACGCAATAAATAGGAAAAAGTGACTAAAAGGCTCAACAGTGGAGCGCTAATGAATTGAAAAATGAGACTAAAATGAATTGGGCACCGCATGACAATTGTCTTATTAGATAAGGCATTCAAACGAGCCATCCAGCTAACACACAAGCCAGACAGCTTCACAAGAAGCCAATGGAAAAGACCTTAACAAAGAAATATGTCCACAGCTCCAATGAACACTGCAGCGATTTGAAACGTCTCATTAAAGTTTCTATACACCGGGAATGTTTTTTATTGCTACATATATCTAAACATTTTAATATATCATATTCTCTTTAACTCTACTCGAGTTTGGTAGGGTAAGACAGCGATTTTTCATTAAAAACAGCCATAAAAAATGGGAAGAAATGGTAATCCTAACAAAACCCATAAATAAGTGAGGAAAATGACAGATTGCTACCTAAGCATGTAGGTAAGAAAGGGGAAAACAAATTAAAAAAAAAAAAAAGGCAACCCAGAAAGTCAATTTAATTGAAATGTGGCTCCATGTCCTTGTTCAAACTCTAACCAATGTAGAATTGTGGTTTTATATATTTTTCATGTATTTTGATCAGTGAAGTTTGGTGGTTCTGGTGAGAACCTTTTCCCAACCGTGACGTTAAGTTGGAAAAACAGAAGCTTTGAGAATAAGATACCTGTTATTTTGACAGGGTATTCAACAGTGATTTATACATTTTAACAGGGTATTCAAACTCTAACTATTTATATGTATATATATATGTATGTATGTATGTATAACTGAAAGATAAATTATTGCAAAAAATTATATTTATACATAGAAATTATCTCAAATATTTAAATGAACAAGTTTTATATAAAGAAAAAATTAATTTTTATTTAAAATATGGTCAACTGAATTATTTTCCTTTTAAAAAAATTAACATTTAACTAAGACGTTGGAATCAATAATTGCACAAAAAAAAAAAAACTTAAATTTTGGGTTATGTCACGTTAAACTTATTATTTTTAATAGTGACCATGACATCCGATCTCAAAGAGGCAACCAAGTCTTGTTTCTTAATTATATCTATTTATTGTATCTTTACATACTCTATAAAATTTTAAGTTAATTGAGTCAAACCAATTAAAGAACCTAATTTTAATCAAGTTTAATTTTATCACAATGCCTACTTAATCAGTACTGGTCACTTCTATGACGGTCCCTTAATAGGCTAACGAGACATATTTTTAAGCTATTTTTAAAATAATTTTTATTAATATCTATCTATTATATAACAAATTAATAAAATATTTTATAACAAAAAATATTTTAAAAGATTAAATAATGCCTCCTAATAAAACTAAAAATTAACACATCAAAAAGACGGTC
>JAOVVI020003426.1:0-19108 GCA_028571085.2 Nepenthes alata | reverse complement strand
TCCATACTCTGAAATTCAGATCAGTATCTGGATTCACTCTGCCCCAACAGTAATTCCAATCCGGTTATCCATAGCTTCGCCCACACCATACCTAATCCAAGGGTCTAATTCAGGAAGGGCTTGGGGATACTCATACTTTCCTCATTCATCGCAAAGGTAAGCATGACATCCACATGAATTTTTGTTGCTAGATTCTCTAACAGTGCATTGTATGTAGCTCAAGAACTATTGAAAACTATATTTGATCCTTTGGGCAACATCAACAATATCCACTGGATATCACAAATGCAAAAATCCGAGCAATGTATAAGTTGGGCCCAATAACATTTGATAAGCAAATCCAGCAACTACTTCATGACAGCTACCGTTGGGGTCACTCCACAATGTGCATCACCAATTCACAACTTTCTAAGGCTAGTAGCATTATAGATGTTACACCACCACTACAATACTCCAATGATTTGGTAACACCATCCAATTTTTTAATCTTTTGGGTCCGCCATAACTCACAATAATGGAATAGTCTACAAGTGGAAGCTGTGTTTGGTCCTCATGGTACTATTTCTAGTCTCCATGTCCACTCTCACAAGTTATGAAGTACGGATACTCTTTTGGGCTCAAAGTATTAGTATTCGACGGACACCAACACGTCCCAGACACATTGGGACATGTGCCAGACATATTTCAACACCTGCTAATTTATTTTTTTTGTCCAACACATTTCAGACACGCTTCGGACACATCTCGACACGTTTTGGACGCTTTCTGGACATGTTTCGATACATTTTGGATACATTGAGTAATTTTATAAATTTTAAAACATTATGAGTCATTTTATAAATTTTAAAAAATGTGAGTTTTATAATTTTAAAAATTTGAAGCCGTATCTCTATCTTTCATTCTGTTAATAGTTTCCACTTCCTAAGGTTGTCTCACAGTTAAGAGAGACTCCTTTTGTAGTAGGCAATACTTTTCTTTTACCAAATTTTCATAGGATATAAAGTCATAGCTCGAGAAAGAAAAGACGAATATGGAGGTGAAATAAATTAAGGTGATAACACAACTGATATTTCGTAGAGTAATAATTTAATTTCTTCATCACAAATGAAGGCGATAACCCACAAGTGTTCATCAATTAAAAAAATTATAAATCATAATTTTAGTTTACGTGTTCCCAATGTGTCATGTCCTTAATTTTAAAAAAAATAGTGTATTAGCATGTCAGTGTCGTGTTGTATCCGTGCTCCGTCCGTGATTCATAGCTCACAAGGACAAACCTATTATCACCGGATATAAGTGCCCACACCCATATGTAGCAAGAAGTGCCAGAAATAAGTTGTGTGGCAGAATCTATGGACAATGCTGCCCAAACAACTTGCAATTCTGTTTTCTAGAGGAATTCAACCTATTAACAGCTCTTGATCCACACATTAAAGATACCAATCCTCCTTCAGCTTTTAGAAATTAAGATCACCTACAACAACAAAGGTCCATAGATGACAAGTTCAGCTTAATGGAGCACAATCTGGATATTTTCAGGGCAGAAATTAAGCAGTGGCTGCAATCAAATTCAGTTTCTACATCCACTAATCAACCTCTGGCAAATTCAACACAGCAAGAGCCAATTCCTAAGGTATCATATTCAAAATTGGAGGATATGGAAGCAACATCAGGACATTTTAAGACAGCACAAGGGCACATACAGAAGCCGCATCACATGTACTCAACAAAAGACACTACTATTGAACAACATAACCAATTGATGGTACAACCAGAATTTGTAAATCAGATCCCTCAACAGCCACATCTTCATCTCATAGGGTCACATCAGCAGAATCAGCAATGGCAGGCCAAACACATTACCATGACGAGAATTTAGATCAAGAAACGGATCATGTCATACAACCAAATAGCATCATAGCCAAATACAATCACTTTTAGAATTTCAGCACACAGCACAGACTGGACTTTATTCTTGCCAATTTTTCGTGAACATAGGCGGATATCCAAACTCAATTTATTACTCCTCTAACCTTGCAAGCCTAAGGATTGTATTTTCATCAAGTCACCTACCAACTGTGTACAGCATCATTGGGAACAAAGAATGGACAAATTTACTTATAAGCTCACAATTATAGTTGAGAACGCAGCTAACATATCTTGTTAGTGTAATCAGCATTAGTTGGATCTGATCTTTCATTGTTGCAGTACATGACAGGAGATCTCAATTCCATCCTTTGGGTTAAGGATGCTCTCATGGAGGGAGTTTTATTATGTTCTCATTCTAACTAGAAGGGGATGACCAATCCTAGTACCATAGTAGTTTATCAATAGGGAAGGTTGTTAAACTTTAAGGCTATTGTAGTAGTAGTGGCTAAGAGGGATTTAGCCTATATATATACCTACTCCTATTGAAAAAAGGCAGATTTAATGAATGAATGAAATCATAAGAGTTCCTAGTCCTTAAGTGTGTTAGACTCCTTTGAACCTCTCTTCTCTTTTCCCTTATCTTCTCTCTTCTACTCGGCCCTATTCCCACTAATTCTCCCTCTATTCTTCTCAATCTAGTCATGTATTAGTTATTTCTAGGCTTTTACGTGGCACAAAACTACAGTGATTAGGTCCCTTTTAGCACAACTTTTTCCAGCTGGAACAAGAGCAACGTTTTGCCCAATCATGTGTGAGAGTACATTTGTGATGAATAATTGAGAGGGAGGATATCCCTTTTTTCCTTATTCTTATATGCGGTCAAGAAAGAATAAATAGAGTAACTAGAAGAACCGGGACAACAAGATCTGCAACTGATTCTCCACAATCTTCCTTAATTCTAGTTGTAAATAATATGCATCCCTTAAATGAAGGGATAACACAGGAAAGAATAGAGGAAGTACAAAATTAGAGAGATCCTTCGTTATCTCTTTATTAAGCAAGAAATAACGTAACTGAGGGATGCATAAATTAATTACCAAGAAGATAAAGATAATCCTACAGTTTGGGAACTCTGTTCTGAACTTCCTGCCCTGAGATTCCGCAAATTGGAACAAAATAGTTTATAAAATTGCAAGATTGGATATGGTTCAAGAACACTTTTGTTATATGGTGCATACATCAATGTATGGGCACCAGACAAATTTTGTCTGGCAGTGGTAGTTTCTCATTGAACTTGACAATTTTGTAGAGGAGTTGAAACTGGCAGTGGTAGTTTCTTGTGATAACCTGGTTGTCTGTGTTGCTAAATTGGGGATTTTTGGGGATTTCAGATCATGAACATGATGTTGAGAAGTGGATGTTGAATCGGTTTCTGAGCTTGGAAAGTTGTGGAGTCATTCATGAATAGTTTCCAAAATTTGCTTTAGATCAATTACAGAAGTTTGTTGGTGTTTCAATGAAAGTGTTTGAATGGAAGCTAAGAAGCTGCTTAGTGATGCTGATGAGGAGAAAAGATGAATTCAAAGTCAGATGGAGGTATTGGTACTGATGCAACTCTTAGATCGCCTCTCCGCTTGGACAGGGTGGGCAACTTAGTTGGGGTTGTTATTGGGTACCCTACCTCAATCAGAGCATAAAGATGAAAATTCTATGGCATTTTTTGAATTACAATCATCAACGTAGGCAACCAATAAAATGATAGTTGTGATTGATTACTCACGTCCAAAATGAGAGGCTTTTCTTGCACCAAAACTACTGGGATGCTTAATCAATTCAAAGACAATTATATCTAGTTGCCTAGCTGAGCTACATAAATAAATCCGGTTGTGGGTTGTCTATGAAATAACTGCCTGTTTATCATATGGATTGAGTAGAAAGCAGGATGGGTGAATTCAGACGTACAGACATAGAAAGGGGGAGTGAAGGGGAAGGGGGGAGGAGAATGAGCCTGACAAAGATGGAGGGCAATATGTTCTGGTGGTAGTGCTTCTCAAGCGAAAAGGTTGTATCTCTTTAAAAAAAAGATTGTATGCTTAGAATACCATTGTGTTCTTCATATTGGTTACTTTAAGATCGAAGGCCAGAGAATAATTTTGTGATCATTTTTTGAGCCAAGAAATCATCTTGGTTCTTGACCATGACCAACGGTTTATGAACAGGTCTCCTTATACTTAGATCTTGTTCATTTTATTTTGATTGACCCAAATTTTATGGTTGGAGGATGATTAAATGGACCCTTGATGACCTCTGATTTGATATTTAGATGAATCAGGCAGGTGGATGTTGCTTGTGTTCTATGTAACTGATATGGGTAGGATACTTCTTGTAGTTTG
This sequence comes from Nepenthes alata, assembly GCA_028571085.2. Classification (NCBI taxonomy): domain Eukaryota; kingdom Viridiplantae; phylum Streptophyta; class Magnoliopsida; order Caryophyllales; family Nepenthaceae; genus Nepenthes; species Nepenthes alata. The sequence goes on along the minus strand of JAOVVI020003426.1, from coordinate 14,846 downwards.
AGCATGAATTGGAAAATTTGTTTTCGTTATCCATTTGGTATTCAGATGGATGAGCTGTTGTTAAATGTTGTGTGCAACCTTTTTTTTTTGCCTTTTTCAACTGACCCTGGGCCCTTCTCCCCTCAGAAAAGGGAAAAGTAAAGGCTTGCAAGTATTGAGTGCTTTCCCCTTACCTCTAGATAAGTGCTTTCTCTGCTTGTTCACTAGACCGGATGTATCCAAAAATTTGATTTATTGTAATAGGCATATGTTATACTTAGATCTCTATGAAGTTAGAACTCTGCCCAGTTTCATTTCTCAACAATTGCTCCCTAGTATATATACTGCAAAACTGTTGTTACACAACCTTTTATTTAAGTAAATAGCAGTTCACAGCTTTTATGCTTACATAATGAGCTGTGTTTTTGTTCATAAAACCATATCTTGAAATGGAACGTTGCCTGGAAGATGGATGGAAGGGTCTAGTTGACATGGCTGGTGCAATGGTGTCAAATAATGATCAGGAAGCTATAGTTACATTCAGGAGGTTTCTTGATCAGTTGCCTGCCGTGCTTGATCAGGTATTTCAGTCTGAACGATATGCTTCTCACAAATTATTGGAGGAAGCTTCTCTACCCTTTGTTTTTCATTCTTGCTTCTGTTTCTGTAACTGGCGGCCTTGGCATTATGCTGAGCTAGTTTAGTCGATCAAAAGTATGTAAAAGTAATTAGATATTTCTATAGGGTTAATTGGAAGAATTGCGTCAAAAAGATAATGAGTTCATAACCATCAGCGATGGAAACCAGTAAAATCCTTTCTGTAGAGGGTTAGTCTCCTGTGATGTAGTCTTATGCCTTTTCAACCTTCTTTCAGTTCAAAATTTTATTATCTACTCATATTTGTTGGGAGATTCTTACACTTCTTCCAGGTCGCACAAGGCACATCAGAATTCAAGCCTACACCCGCTGAGAACCGTGATCTTTTTACCAAATGTTACAATGTCCAGCGCACATTACTGGTATTCTACCCCCTCTGTCTGCTTTATTAATTATCCAGATCAATAAATTGACTATTAGTCTAATTATTGACTTTTATGTCGCAGGTCCAATTCAATTTCGACACAATTGATGATTCCAATCTGCTTGAAACAAGTTTAAGGCCTCGAGTGGATTTTCTAGGAGGAACACTTGAAAAGATCACACTAGACGGAACCCATCTCACACCATGCATACAGGTAACATAACTGAATAATAACAGCAGAACACTGAATTGGTGGTCCAATTCACAAGGCTTCCACCTCATGGCATCTGGGAAGGTTAAGAGATATGTAGTTTTATTTCCCTGTATTTAAGAGTACAAAAGAGGCTATCTCTTTGCAATGTAGATGTAAGGTTGCTTATATTTAATCTTATCTAGACCTCACAATGTGGAGCGTTATGCACTGAATCACTCGTTAAGGTTGGAGCCCTTATTTTGTCATTTAAAGGGTGACATGGTGCATGAGGCTTCTCGTATTACAGGATCTAGGGAAGGCCAGATATATACGTTCTTACTCTTGTAATGCCAAGGTTGTTTCCATGGTTTGCACTTGTGTCCTCAGGATACAATGGAGAGACATTACTGTTATACTGTAATTGACCATTACTTGTTTGTTACTAAAAACATAAATCTGAACATTATATGTGAACCTGAGTGCATGCAGCCTGGAGAAATATCCCTTCCAATTGCAAGAACATTATTCTGAGCTGGACAGACATTCATTGGTAGCTTAACCTCTCACCACCAAAAGTATCCAAATCAACACTTTGTACTTCCTTTCTTCTCGTGAGAAACCTGAATTAGGATGAACATTGAGATGCCAAAGTTGGAAGAGTTGGGGCTACCGGTTCATGGAAAGTCCTCTGAAGGTATAACTATAGCAGCCCCAGCAAAGCTTAGGTAGCTATGCTTGGAACCTTTGAGGACTAGATGGGGAAAGTGAATGTAGACACATTCACTATTGGTTCAAACTTCATTTGATCCGATCTGATTGAGGCTTAGGGGAAGAAGTTTGTTAATGGCTATAATTTGAAATGCTAGTGCCCAAACTAGATGGTAGACCTACCAATACTATCGCAGCAAATCACTTGCAAGCTAACCCCATTAGCACCCAGACTAGAAATGTTATGTATGAAGTAGAGGACAAACCACTAACTGCTTCATCAAGCTAAAGAAATTGGCTGCTTCGATTCCTCATGTCATAATTGGAAAATTAGACTAGTTGGTTTGCCTTTACATTGGTCATAATTGCCACTTTTCCCTCTAGTCTAGTTATGTTTGAGAAAGTGGGTGAAAAAGGGAGAGCTAGTCAATATGAGAGAGCAGTAGTGTCGTGGATGATGGATTCAATGTGCTTTTTGTGTGATTATCAAATACTTCAATTAAGGAATGTAATAATAATAATCAAAACAGGGGACCACCTATACAGGTTCTTTTCCCCTTCTATCTCTTACCTTTTTTGGGGCTGCAATACAAACATCATGAATTTTTTGAATTAAATATTTTAGCATCCTGTCGTGAAGCCCAAGTTATATCAAACTGATGCTAGAGGCAACTCTCTTGAACAAAATTTATGGAAATGGAAGCATTTCTACCCACAAATTAATGTCACCTACAAACCCCAATATTGAATGGGGCTAAGGTCGAACTCCTTGATGCTTGAAATTCGACAGCCTTTTTTCTGTTTTGATATGCCTTCCTATTAGTCCACAGCCATTAAGTGGTAGCTAAAGCTCACCATCTATAAGTGATCCCTTTTACTTTCCCAATGGAACCATTCAAATGCTGAAAGTTTCTCGTTAATCAATCCAGCATTCACTCAAAAACTTCATTTGAGATTGATATTCCCAAAGAAAACACCAAAATGCTGATTTTCACGAAGAAAGTTCCCTGCACTTGGAAATCAACTTACGAGTGGCCCCTCAAAGATGATTCCGAAAGAAAACACTACAAGAAAAAAAAAAAGCAAGAATGGTCCCTTTTATGAAGATTCTCTAGGTTAGGCAAGTTTCCTAACCTGCTTCATAAGCCACTAATATACATTCCCATGCAACTTGAACACTCAACTCAATCTCCAAGGAAAAAATAAAGAATCAAACTTTTATAAAACCTTATTGATTGTACCAAAAACAAGCCATGTGTGCAATGCTTCTTACTACCATATCTTGCCAATGTACTGAAAGAGCCCTCAATCCTTTGAGGAATATCCCCAGCCCAAATTTCATGCTGAATTTTAACTAATTAAAACCTCAATCTCTGACAAATGAACCATTATGTTGGCATGCTTACCCTAGTTCTGATCACTGTGAGAGGCACACCCCAAAAATTTATTTTGAACCATAGGTCTAGGTTCAAATCCTATTGGATGCAACTTATTTCCATGTATTTCCTGGATATACATACCAAGAAACAGAATGAATTATGAGTTAACAGGAGCAAACCCACATATAGTTGTTGTAAACGGCTCTCTAAATTGCTTGGCCTCATCAAATGGTTTGGCCCTCAAACAAGGGGCTTATCTGCATAGGAAAGAAAGCTGATGGCTATCTTTTTGGCTGTTGCTAAATGGAGACATTTTTTTCCATCAAAATCATTTCATTATCAAAATAAATCAGGAGAATCTTAAGCATCTACTAGAATGGAGAATTACAAGTCTTTCAACACAAGAGCCTTACAGAATTATTGCGTCTGTAGTCTTTCATCCAATTCAAAAAGGGAGTAGATAATGCAGCAGCTGATAGCACTATTGCAATTTCATTATCTATTCCTTCTTGGATCTTGGAAGCTATTGATGACTATGAAAACGATCCATTAACCACTTGTTTACAGGATGCCTTGCTCATCGATCCTCACACAAAGCCACCTTATTCTTACAATAGTTGTTTAATGATATATAAGACAAGAGTGTATAATGGGCCATCCTCAGGCTTGCAGATGAAGCGTTTTAGTTCTTTTGGGTTGTTCTTCCATAGACAGACATTCAGGTGTCATTGTGTACTGAGAGAGTTCATCAACTCTTCTATTGGCACAACCTTCATGCTAAATTGTTTAATATGTTACAGCTTGTGCCATTTTTCCAATAAAACAAATGCGAAACTATTACAACCATTGCCAATTCCATCCCAAGCCTGTAACTGTGTCACCATTGATTTTATTGAGCACATTCCCAATTTAGCTGGCAAAAATACCACATTGGTGTTATTGACATATTCATCAAATTTGCTCATTTTGTAACTGTTTCATCCTTTTACAGCCAAAAAGGTAGCTTGTCTTTTTCTGATGCTGTGATTAAAGTTTATGAACTACCCACTTTGGACAGATTCAAAGATAGATAAAATATTCAGTAGCCTTTTTTGGCAAGCTTTATTCAGGAGCATGGGTGCCAAGCTCATATGTCCACTGCATAACATCCTCTAAGGGATGGTCCATCCAAAAGGCTGAACCAGAGACACATCACAAGCCACAAACCATTGTAACGGTCATAATGGTTACCCTTGGTTGAATGGTTGATAACTCCTCTGATCATTCTACTATCAAGATGTCACCATTCTGCCATCGTAATTGATGTGAATACTTGCTTGAAAATAAACTAAAATTTGGATTGATTAGGATATATGAAAATACAAGGACATAGTCAGGAAATTACTCGCCTTATATAAAGGGATTTACTCACCTTTGGTAGTTAGTTTAGGAAATCACTTATAAGTGTTGAAAATTACTCATTAACAATAGGACTTATAACTCTCTAAGGAGAATATTTCACTCATTAACAATAGGACTTATAACTCTCTAAGGAGAATATTTCACTTAACTTTGACTAAACTTCAACGTCCCCTAAACTCTAAAGCCCATACAACTTAAATAGGAAAGTTAAGAAAATGAAAGGACTTCTTGGAACAACTCAAGGGCACACAAGGCCATAGTGATAACTAATGGACAGCATCAGAACCATGGATGAAAATCTTAGCCGATATGTATCCCTGATATTGATATTTTCTGATTTTGCAACAATATTACGGTATGTTTCCATATCAGTTGAGATATATCGGCTAATGTTGTCCGATATGACCCATATTTAGTCTATATATCGGCTGATACGGCATTATCAGTTTACAATTTTTTAATTTTTTTCCTTCAGATATATTTAATACCAATTCCTATTATTTGATATGACTGATATTGATATTTTTATCCATAATTGGAACTCGGCTGTGCCTAGGAACACTTGAGCAGCCTCTTGGGGGCACGTTTGAACAAATCTTTATTTGAAACTTGGTAGTAATAATTAAGGTCACTGATGACCAGGTTCAATTCTGCCCCCTCTCATGTATGGTTTTGGTGAACCATCCTGCATCAATAGTGGTCATATGGTGGTTGATATGCTTTGTGCTCACAAAAAATAAAGGAACTAACCCATACGGGTTAATGCAGTTGAGAAGGATGTGACTTGGGGACCACAATTGGGTCTGTGGCCATGAATTAGTTCCTATTGTGTCTGGATTATACTTGGTCTATGATCTTTGCGGTAATGATATTATGGGTCCATGGCTGGGTTCAAACCTGTATATTGGGATGACAATACTGGAAAAGGAGTCTTCAAGTCATTAAAAAAAAAATGCAACTTTATACTAGTGAAAAAAATATTTGACTGTGCACCATTTCTACTAGTCAGCATGTTTTGTTATTATCGTGCTGGCCACAGAGTACATGGTTTGGTAGTGAATTTCCCTGAGGAGAAATATACTAGGAGTAGTATGCCATTTAGTAATACCAAATAATTGTTAAAAGACATATAACTGTGACCCTACTGTGAAGAAGACAATTTGATGTTTTTATTATTATTATTTTCAATATAAATTGGAATCTATGTCTTATAATTAGTTGTACTCTAAAGTGAAACAATCTGTTCAAAATATTATGTTTTTTCCCCTTGAAATTAAATAAAGTCAGTTTTTATGTGTTGGCATGACAGGAACCACGTTTGAAAGCCGGATACGTTTACACTCCAGTAGATGCTATTGTTCAAGGGGTTAATAGACTGCTATTGAATGATGTCGAGGTCCTCTCAAGGACTATCTCAAGGTGGTTTGGACAGTAAGAAATCCAAAGTTAATTAGAGATTATGTGATGATAAGTAGTTTGAAAAACCAATTGCTCTATATGGCCATTACAATATTGTAAAGACAAAATTATGCTGAGGCTGCAGGAAACAAACCCAATATTGGCAATGAGATCCTATTTCGAAAATTTTAGGGCCAATACATTGTTGTTCATTATGGATGACTAGCTAATTACATCATCATATGTTTCATAGTGAAATTTAGTAGCGTTAAGGCAGTGTATGTTTGACTGTATATATATATATATATTCACAATGTGGGATTCTCATGTATCGAATCATCAATTTTTTTTTTCTCTTTTATATTATAGTTTTTCAGGTAAAACAAAACAGCTTTCCTATTTGAAGGGAAGATCAATAAACCTAAATAGCTTACGGAGGTAGAATTTGTTGCTTGTACAGTGTAGTGCATGAAGTTGTTTGCCCGAGGAGACTTTGAGTTTGGGAATTGAGTGATTGTTTGCATCGGTTAGATATTTAGTTTGATAGTCAGACGGCCATTGTTTATTATACTGGAACATTTGGAATACTATTGTAAAATCAAATGCATCTATGCAAAATATAGTTTTTTGACATGTAATAATAAGGAAAAAGGTGCCCATGAAATATAATTTCTACATATAAATAAGATGTTGGTAGGTCCTTTCTTAAGCTCATACCTAGATATCTATTCCTAGAATTGCATAGATTGTGGATTATTTTTGAATATACTATGAACTCATTATTCTTGAGTGTAATGCACTAAATATTTGATTTTGATTGTTTCGTATATAAGCATGTTTAATGTGTTGGATAATACATCAAGAATATGTCATGGATGCTTGAGACAGTTCTCTCACACGGATAATCACCTAATATTTTGAAAGATTATATATGAGAAGAGTTTTAAATATGAAGTGATTTCAAAACGAGTAAAAGACATCGTAGCAAATAAAGGATAAAGATGAGGTTACTATTAAAACGATCTAGAAAAAATTATAGCCAAGATGAATTTTTCTCATTATTCACATAGGCTTATTAAGTTAGCATGAGTCCTCAAATCAATTTTTTTTAGAGTAAAGTAATTTTGACTCTGTCAGGTTTTATCAGTATCTGAATCAATTGTTGTTGATTTATGACATTTAGATAACATCATAGTACATAATTCATAGTGGGTGTGAAATTCAACCAAAAAGGAATGTGGGCAAATAGATCTGTTTACTCACTGTATTAAATTTGAAGCTATAATAATCTCAATTGATACCCTTTGTGACACCTGAGTAATTTTTCACGTTCCAGTTTATTATGTTTTACTTTGTATAGACTCGATTTTAGCAGACATGTCTTGCAAGAAGATCAATTTTTTTGTATTCCCAAGTCAAACGAGCACATCCTATTCCTTAGTCGTTCTTAGCTTTATTAGTAGGTTTTTTTTTCCCCGTATTTTTTCAGCTTTGGGGCTATCCATATCAAGTTATGTACGCTTTAACTGGGTAGGTGAGGAAGAGACAGACAATCATTTTACCAGGCAACTGGTTTTATTAAAGGAATTATGCTGAACTTTACAGGCAATACAGTATTCCACTGTAAGGTGTATCAATTACAAGATGTCCCAAGCAAAAGAAAGAACTGTATGATTTCTCCACGATGAAGACAAGTCATTTGAATCCACTAGTAATTATGAACAAGTTGAAGTCATTAGCAGAACAATCTACTCCTCACATGAACAGCCAGCCAAGATTTGTGTCAACTTGAGTAGGAGCGACTGCTTTCTAATGGCTCAACCGGAACAACATATGGAGAATTCCAATCAGCGTCGAATATTTCTTGAAGTTGTGAAACAATCGCAGGATTGTATGTCCCGAAGCTGACACCTGCTGTCGTGTAGAAGTAATCCCAGACAAGGTTGCTGGTTGAAATGTGCGCTCTCACATCACTGACTGCATATTTTGCATGGTTCACCCTCGTGTATGCAGGGTAAACATTTGCTGTTTTTGTCCCGTTGCTGATGGCAGGTCCTGTAGATTCATAACCAGGCACCTCGTAGTATTTGATCTCAACTTTGCCTGAACAGTGGTTGTAAGTCGAGGAATGGCAGAGGACATTTGTGTAGAGTAGAGACTTGAGGTACTGGTCTGTATTGTTGATGAAATGGGCCCAGCGCGCCACAAGTATTTTGACGGTGGCTTGCTTTGAGAAAACAACCTATCATCAGAGATTCCATCAGAACAAAGGAATTTTCATCTGTACATGGATGCAGACACATCTATAAATATATCCCAAAGACCCAATTAGAATTGCTTTGGCTTTGGTGCCACAGGTGAAAAATTACTGTACAGTGAAAGATATTCTCTTTGCTGACTCTATTTTCTTGCACCCCCCTCCATATGTAGCATCGAAGCAACAACATTATTTGAAGCTACCCGGGGCATTTTTCCTCCTCCCTCTCAACAGAAGAGCTTCAAAGATGTACTCAAATTTGAACTTGGTCTCCATTATGACTAGGAGGTTACTGCATTGTGAATAAAGGAACTCGACTAGATGATTAGAAGACCAGATTCATTATACAATTCCAAACCGATTGGCTAAAAACACACACGTATGATATGCACACATCTGTAACTTTAAGAAACCAAGGAGCAAACCCATTTTCAGAAGGTAAGAAGCTTTTAAGGAAGAACGCCTAAGTTAGTTCCAATTAGTGAACCATAAATCAGGTTATGCATCCAAGTGAGAGGGATAGACACGGGCTTTAAGATTTGAGGGATAAAATATTCAATGGACCTCCAATGTGAAGTGAACATAGTCGTGGGCTAACAAGCATGGCTGGAAACCAGAAGGGATTCCATTGATCAGCCAACATGCTTCTCCAAGCAGAGATACTAAGACAGTAAAATCCTTATGCCATAAAACGAAAGTTGCAAACTAATGTCAAAGAAACAATAATATTAGGAAATGCTTGCTACCTCTGATATAGCTGATGACAGGGATGACCAATAAACTGTTTGCTTTGAGTAGTCGGACTGACCAAGCCAATCCATTGTATTAATTCGGACAATAGCTCCAGTTCCTACAGACTTTATCGTGTCCATCCAGGCCTGTTCATCTGGCTGGAAGTGGCCAAAGGAGAGCTAAAGGTGAAAAAAACACAAGATCAGATATTCTTTTCCAGCAAAAAGATATATATATATATATATATATAAATGATTAAACATTGACGAAGAAGATGAAACATAAAAATCATTGGTAATATAATACCAGTATTGTACTCCTAAAACCAGAAATGTAGCAAATCCTTGAATTTTTTGTTCCTCAAACGTGAATAATGAACGCCAAGCTTGCACAATATATCAAAGTAAAACTCCACACGTAGCGATTTGATCAATTGAATTGGAACATCAGTGTTGTTTACACTAACTTACTTAAGTATACAAGGAAAATTACTTGAAAAATAAGTATATCTGAAAAATTACTCTCAGATGAGTTGGAACCCACTAATTGTGAAATATGGAGATTCTGCATTAGTGATCATTACTTCCAACAAAATCCAAATCAAAGGTGTCAGCTAAGGAAAAGAAAAAAAAAATGTATCTCAAAATGTACTATAATCCACCATCTTTCCCATCTTTTTACTTGAATTGAATTTCAAATAAGTTAACCGGGCAGAAGGTTGTACTCGATATCCCAGCATGTCAAGCTATAGAATGAATACTCACATATAAGGATCCTTCCTATGCTCTCATACTACAAGGGGAAAAGGTACACATCTTTTGAAGAAGGCATATGAAATGATTATGCGTAAGTGAAACTTGAGCAAAAAAAAAAAAAAAAATCAATAAAAGAGGGCATGTCCAAACTTGGTTACCTACCTCAGGGGGAGCAAATGAGAGATAGCTTTGATAAGGGAATACGGTTGAACTCTTCCCACATCCAGGAGTCTGAAGCGTTGCTTGAAACATAAAAGGGTCAGAAAGTGCAGGGTAGCCATCCACATGTGGAACCTTTATATAATGTGGGAGAGGAGAGCTGCCACATCATCATATATTACTGTTAACTCCCTGATTACATAGAGAAAACAAAACACTACATAATATAGATGAATAAACTAGTGTGGATGAGACGTAGTTGCAAGACAGGGAACCAAAAATTATGGCACAACATCAAGGCCGCTAAACTGAATTCATATACAGCAAAATTTCATCATTTTCCACAGAAAAAAAAAAAAACTTTCAGCATGGATGTCCTGCCTTACCTGCACCTTGCTTTCGGAGAGAGGAAAAGTGACCAGCAAGGAACTGTTCTATTAATCTGCCACTGGTGATCCCACACGGTCTTTGTATACTTTGAAGAATTCATTGATGCAAGTTTCCACAAGTTGTTATAATATTTTTCAACATACTTAGCAATAGATGGGCATCCAGAAAGATAGATTCCAGCTTCTTTCACCTAATAAGATTGATGTGTGGAATGACAACCTCAAGTACTTGGTTCACAATTTTGAGTAGGAAAAGAATAAATATAACCCAATCATTAAGATATACTAAAACACCTGAGTGAGAGATTTCCAATCATTATTTGCAGACCCAATGTATATGTCACGGCGGTCTGATATCCACACTTTTGCATGGACAATCCCAGAGCCCCACCATTTGCTCAGTAGTAGTGTGACACTGTCCACATTTGGCTTTCCAGAAGCAAGGTTGGATGGCTCCTTCGTATAATCAGGATATACCCCAGAGTGCTGTAAAAGTCTGTAATGGATTCATTTTGCAAGGTTTCTGCTAGTTAAAACATATGAATCGCATTACTCTTCAAAGAGGGCAGAAAGAAAAATAAAAATTAACCATACCTGACTTTGACTTTTCGATCAGCAGCATTTTCAATAGCTTTATAAACCTCAAGACCTTTCGTAGCACCAAACCGTTGCATATCTTCTTTTGAGTATCCATAATCCCCTGATTGTGGGTCATCAGGTTGCGCAACTAATTGCCAGTATTGTGTCATGATGTCCAACTTCTCAGAAGAATTTCCCGCCAACCACAGGAAAACATCCGCTGATACAAATCATAGTATCTGATTTAGCACATGGAATGAGAGTCAATCAACAATCTTAACATAGGCAGTTCTGTTGACAGAAGCCAATTGAAATAAAAAGGAGAAGAATGGAATTGAACCATAACGCATTTTCTAAATTCCACATGTTTCATGGCTTGTCGAATGATTGATAGCTACATGTAAAATGTCAGGTCTACACTCGGGCAATACTAGCAAATTTTGAGGTTCCTCTCACATTTAAAAATCAAGCTTCAACTGACGACTGACACTGTATGTCTGCCCATGTAGTCGGACACGTTTTTAAGCTTTATCTCCTATCATGTGATTAGGAAATCATGTTTCATGGCTTGTCGACTGAATGATAGCTACATGTAAAATGTCAGCTCTACACTCAGGCAATACTAGCAAATTTTGAGGTTCTTCTCACATTTAAAAATCAAGCTTCAACAGACAACTGACACCATATGTCTGCCCATGTAGTCGGACACGTTTTTAAGCTTTATCTCCTATCATGTGATTAGGAAACCATTGATCAGCAAGCCAGCCATCATTTTAGTAAAGCTATACATCACTTACTAGCCAGACGGACACTCATCAATGCGGGAAGTTGCAATCTCTTCTTTGGGTGTTGATGACCCCCTCTCCTTTATTACTATGGATGCTTGAAAATCATATTTTTCTTCACTTACGTACTTTGGGTGGAATTGTAGCATTCCCTTCTATTTGTTTAAACCAGCAATCCGGAGCATAGTGGCCCTTTCTTATCATTTTTGCTATTTTGCATAAATCTGTTGCGAATAGGGCTACAATAGATATGTTTTATTTACATTATTATCATGCCACAGTGAAGCACTAATTGTTCATCGTGTCATTGTTTCCTTGCTCTACTTGAGCAATCCCTTGTTGTGAATTCCTTCTTAGTTATCCTTTTGCCAGTCAACATGCCTCCTTCTAGGCTTATTTCTTTTATCCCTCAGTCTTGCAGCCTGCTTTCCTTCCATTGGTGGCTCATTTATTGCTAAAGGGAATAATTTAATGATTATGGACTCATATTACATGGCTCGTTTATTGTTTGTCTAGAAAGCCACTTGGTTGGACAGAAAATTTCCAACTCAATGAGAGTTGTTTGTTAGGTCCATCCATGGGTCATCAAAACAAGGCTATTAAATTATGGTCAAAATATGCACATACTTATTTTCTACATCCTTGTATCACTGATAGCATTATGCGAATCTAAATACAAAAATTCTTTTTAAAGGATCTAACATTGGAGATGTATTGAATCACTGATAAATAGCACTGCAAGATAGATAGGAGATTGTTTTTGAGCGGCTATAGCCGTGTCATTCATCCACAAACTATGCAATCAAAATGTCCTGCACCTCCATTTGTGTATTGTCATCATTAATTCTACACAAAATTTCGTTTTCCAGAAAATTTATTAATGATTGCATGTCGTAAACGGCTTTTATAAGCCGCCTCCTGTACTTCTCATCCTTCTCTTTCGGTGGCTGGCATCTCAGTTCCACCAATCACATCCCATAGATGCACTAGCAAGTAGTACGTCAAGGAGATACTCCAAGTGCTGTAATTATTGTTGAGCTTTTCAATACTGCTAGTGGAGCTCCCTATGTCATCCATGGTGACTTACCAATATTCAGCAGATTACAACTAAGCCTGCTCATAACCGACTTTACAATCCCAAACTAGTCAGCAAAGTCTCTTCATACTGCAATCCTTATAGCCAACCTCCAACCTGTCATTCAATGTCCCCTTGTGCCGATTATGATGATCCCAGATCACCCACTTTAATACCACTTATACAACAAAATTAGCAATGGGAAAATATTAGAAATAAAACCTATTAATTCTACGAAGATCATCCCCTACCATTAAGATATCCGCCTACATTTTCATACACTTGGACTCATTCCTACTATTCAAAAACATACAGCATCACTCGTAATGATTTTATTTTTCTACATCCAACTTTGCTGGTGCACACATGCACAAACTTTCTCACCTTTTCATGCATTCTTCACAAGCCTAACTTTTTCTAGACAAGGACTTGATGCTGATGGAAGAACAGGAAGCTTACGTGGACAACATAAGAAAGAACAAGATGACAAACTTACAACATGCATGTCTAGGGCTCATGAACTTTCTTCATAAGCTTATGGTGATGATGAAGAAATCAATGCTTGGAAGCCAACTTCAATTAGAAATTTAAGATGGCATCGAGTGCTACTAGTCAGCATGATAAAGCACACCAACTGCTATTGCTTTGCTACATAGCAAGGACTTAAAGTTCAAGGTCAAACCACTGCTTCAGTAGATTCACTTGCATGTTTTTCCTCCACTGAAAATCCTTCGATTAATGGCAAGGAATACATAATAACCTTTATTGATGATTATTTGAGGTCTGTATGGATTCATTAACTGATGGATTGAAAAAGAGAATGGGGAAATAAGTAGCTAATGTAAAAAGGTGCCTTTTTGCAAACAGAGAAGCATATAAAGTGAGTTCATGGAGTATATACAACAAAGCATAATACATTGGCAGCTAACATGTTCTAAACTATACAACAAAATAAAGTGGCTAAAAGGAAGAACTGACTTCACTCATAGACATGACAAAGAACTCTGAATGCCAAAGAGTGACCTCAGAGTATTCAGTTGTACATCAAACTCTAGAAGAGCAAAGGGGCAAATCCAACTAGAAAAGTCCAAGGAAGATCCTCGGAGTGACTGTGCAATGGAAACCCAATCCTATGTACGCCAATGAAGCCTTGGTTGAAGAAGACAAAATGAGAAAGCCTAGTACATAAGACAAAGCATCCGGATGAAAGGAGTGGAGGATGCCAATGGGAGAAAAAATAAAGGCACTGGGGTTTAATGATACATTTCTTAGTGCTGAAGGCAAAGTAGGTACAACCCATATCATGTAAATGGTGTTACAGTTACATAGTTAAATCATCCATACAGTACGACTGAATGTGATGCGAGCATAAGCCAGAGGGAGAGCCCATCCCAAAAGACCGGTCTAGTAGGAGGGATAGTCCCCTAACTTATAAGCTGGAGGTTTTGCCTCCAACTTTTCAATGTGGGACTCGCATCATTCCTCTCTCATTCAACAGCCGCGACCTCGGCGGCCGCACTCTGCGACACTTCACTCAGCGGCTTTCACTTTGCAACGCTTTACTCTGCACCGGCGCTCCAACAGCAGGTCAGCCCCTCCGCAGGTAGCCTTTTCCGTTAAGAACCCTCCGCAGGTAGCCCTCTCCGGGTCGGGATTGCTCTCAATGAAAGCACCAAATGATGCGTGCCTCTTGATCGTGGCTGGCGAAGTCATCGTCGGTGACGACTGGAGTGAACGGAGAGGGGAGTCTTGGCGGAGGAGGCGGTAGAAGGAGGGAGATTAGAGTAAGGGAAAGGGAAGAGGAAAGCAGAACGAGAGAGAGAGAAGAACAGAACGAGAGAGAATAGGGAGAGAGATAGAGAGAGTTGAGACGAAAATATTTTTCCTCCCCTTCATTATGCACCGTAACGGTGTATATCAACACTAACCGAAGAAAATAACAAACTAACATAAGCCCTAACAAACTAACAAAATAACAAACTAACAAAAATAAAATAACAGAAGAAAATGATCCCTAAATTTAGGAGACAACTGGA
>JAOVVI020003425.1:0-19113 GCA_028571085.2 Nepenthes alata | reverse complement strand
CCCAAGTTACCATCATGAGTCTTAGAATACTTACACTGCTAACTAAGTGAGATTACTTCTGGAAAAAAAAATCGTGGTACATCATAGATGGTGTTTAATTAAGCTATAGTTAAAAAACGATAATATTGTAAGATTGTGAAAAGTCATTATTCCGATCTCTTAACAGTAAGCCAAGTAGAATGGTGGAAGTGGATTGATGGGTCCAGTACCGTGGGCCGGCCTAGAGTCTGAATTGTAGCAGATCGATGACCCGATAGAGCTCCCTCCAGGCCCACAAGCGCGACACCCGCTCTAAGGCTCTAGCCCATCAGTTGGGCAATGCTTGCCAAAGTCGTCCTGGGCATCTGAACAAATATTTTCAAAATATTCTACCTAAGATCGCGTGCCCCCCAGAATGACAGTCACAATTTAACAAATCTCCTCAAAAAGACAATTGCCCCAACAAAAGAAGAAATATCTCGCAGGCAGCCTTGGGGCCCAAGTAAGGCTAAACTGATTCCAACACTATAAATACTCTATCATCCCTATTGGCAGGGGAGGCTTCGACGAGACAGAAGCAGGGGGAGAAAACAGAGGAAAATGAGAAAGGAGCGTACATAGAGAAGACCCATATGGCATGCCCATTCTCTTCTCGTCCCCCGAGAGGTTTCATTCTCCTACTTCGGCTGATGGTTGTGTAGGCCTCCCACCGACTCCAAGTCCTCTCACTGTAAGGCCGGTGAAGGCGGCTTGTATAGCATGACGTAGAGAGCCCATCTATCTGTAGCCAAAGATGAGATTGGCGAGTATTCCTCTCCTCATCATCAGCGCTCAAGGATTTTTTCCTCCTCCAATTAGCCAGCCGCCTACGAGTGCATTCATCAACCAACCACTCATCGACGAATGCAAAACTCTCTCTCTCTGACAAGCCACCCCTCGATCGGGCGCATTTAGTGGAGATTAGTTCTCCATCTTTCTAAGCTGCCCCTCGGTTAGGCACACTCAATGGAGGCCAATCCTTCATCTCTCTATGCCATCTCCCAGTCGGGTGTACTCAGTGGAGTTTTGTCTTCTATCTCTCTAAGTTGCTCCTCGATCGAGCGCACTCAGTGAAGCTCAATCCTCCATCTCTCTAAGTCGCCCCTCAGTCGGGCGTACTTATCCGAGGCCTATCCTCCATCTCCTAAATCTGTTCCCCAGCCAAGGGCATTCAAGAACTCAATCCCCCATTACATGCATTTACGCATCATTCACTTACTCGTCCTATCTTTTTATTCATCTGAGAAAGATTTTTGATTTGAGTGTTGAGAAATATACCGGGAAGCAAGTTTCCACTATCCTCTAGTCTCTTGTTTGTTAGTTGTGATGTGCAAGATCCAGGTTTGAAGTGATGGAAACCGGACCTGCTTCAATTTGACCGCTTGGAGAAAATCAAGTGGCTCCCTAACTCGTACAATAATCTGAATCTATGGATGCATCATTGGTGTCGTATATGGGAACGACTAAGAAGTCTAGCCACCACATGTCAACTAACAAACACAGTCAATATACGTGCTCCAGCCAGCACGTCAGCCAGAGATATTGCCTCCCATGGCGATGACCCCCGAGTAGCCATGGTAACGTGTGACCTGCCTACGACGAGCTTGCGCTCGCTGCCCAACAGGGCATCATACTTAAGCCACCCTAGGCCCTATGCGCTCGTCTGAACGGACGGCGGTTGGGGGCTCCTTCCACAAGCATCAGCACCCAAAAGGAGAAGCTAGAGGAAGAGACGCCCCGCCAAAGGAAAACTTCATCCACCTGATGACCTTGGTATTCAGCAGGATCCGAGAGACAGTGCCCACTCCCGGAAGAAAGTTCGACCCGGTCCCATAGCACAAGGTGAAAGTGCAGTGCAGTAATGCCTTTGTTATTCCCGAGACAACCAGCAACCTTTTGCCCATAAAGAAACCTCTTGCAGCGCGGACAGGCACCCATCATTCTCTCGCTGAGGCAAGAGGCGCGACCCAGAGAGGGTTCCCAGAGTGTTCAGTCCTTTGCTCACGAGCGGCTTTACTCGGCGGCTTGGCAAGGCCGATCCCGCAGCAATGCCTCTTATCGATCCTATGCAGAATGGCAAATCTTGCAGAGGCTATCGTGACCCTCACCATAGGGGGCTCGACATGTTCGGCCCGTTACCATTCGCATTAGTCATGGTGACGACCCCTCGGGTAGCTATGCCATGGGCGAACGGACCCAAGCGTGCAAGTGGTCACTGCTCGATTGAGAGCCCTCTTCCTTGTATGCGTCCATCCGAAGATGCCATGCTAGGGGTTGCACCCTCCAACTCCCAGATAATCGGAACAAATTAGAATCCGCATAGGATCCAATGGCCTGACAACCTCGTGGTCCGGGCAGCCATGTGTGATAGGGCCTAGCCGCGGCTAGAGAGTAAACTGTGTCAGGAGATGTGGAATGACAGCCTAGTGTGGCGTAATCCATAACACTCCCTCGACGATAGAAAGCCCCCTGCCCGCTAGAAGTTCCATGCAACGCCAGTAGGCACTTCGCCGACCTAGTCAGGTTATCGGTTGTGACAGGGATTTGGTCGTCTCCATCTCCTCACAACATCCAGGAACTGAACTAGAAGCACCGCGACCAAAGTTTCGATTCGGTACTCCACCTAGATCCTTCTATGCTTCGTCGAACTCCCAGGGCCTCGTAAGTTCCCAGCATAGTGCCAAAAGTAGGCTGGGATTCCCTCAAGGGCAGTAGAGTCCTCAGCCCCTCGCATGCGACGTTTCACATTAGAAGATGCTGCTAGAGCGCTGAGCGAGGCGGGCAGTAGGCTCGAATGTCTTCCGTGGTTGTAAAGCCCTCAGCCCCCTTGCATGTGGTGTTTCGTGCTAGAAGACGCTTCCTTCGCACGGACTGAAGTCCACCATCGATACCTGCAGGTCGTATGTTGGCAACAAAAGCTCGGCATTCAAACATGTAACCGGTTCAACGCGGCAGACCCAATCCTTCAGAGTGTTGAGGCCACGGGCTCAAGGTCGCCGGGCGGAGTGATTAGCCTTACTCCTGCCAGGGACCGTTCCCAACCTTGACAACCCTCCAAAGTAGGGCGTACGTGCTACGCACCCAAAGTAGAAGGCTGGCCCAGATCGCCCTTCGTCCCAATGGGAGGTGTAGGTAAGTCAAATACATCCATACGGAGTAGTTGAACATCGTTCATTACTTGTTCCATTTATCATGCCAATCATATGAATGCTTGTGTGCATGAATCAAGACCAAGGCTACTCCTAAGTAGGGTGAACTTCTTCACCCGTACCTCAACCAGCTATGACCCGGTTAAAGAACCTCGGTTCCTGCAACCAAGCGGCCCAGACGAGGTCGAATATTACAGTTCGGGGGGCTTGTAGACCAAGAGTCGGACCTCCCCATCAAGCAGCTATTAAAACCTTAGGGGACTTTTCAGCATGCGTGCGACAACTCCCTTCCGCAGGATGAGCAGCATTATTTAACAATGGTCGGTATACTAGGACCTGACATACATAAGCTGCGACGTCCTCTGACAAGACAGAGCTCAATGGTTACGTGCAAGCGACGGCTTAGGCTTTGCCAAAGCTTGGCGACTGCAGTTAGGAAACCCAGTCGACCCTTGTGAGGCTCATTCATATCCGTGCCATGACGTCCTTTTACAGGAAAGAACACAAATGAACAAAGCACGTCCGGTCAAGTCCAGCAACGATAGCTACAAGGATTAGCCAGCAATTATACTTTCTCAATACCCCGACCTCCTCCCAGGAGCGAGCACAAACGGACAAGCACGTCCAGTTAAGCTCGGCAACGATGACGGCAGCGCCTAGTCGGCAAAGAATTTCTCAGTGTCATGACCTCCTCTCAGGGGTGAACACAAACGACAAGCGTGTCCGGTTAAGCCCGACAACGATGACGACAATGCTTAGTTGGCAAAGAATTTCTTAGTGCCACGACTTCCTCATCAGAAGCGAGCACAATCAGATAGATGCATCCAGCCAAAGACATCAACGACAAAGATTGAAGCAATCAAGCTGGTTTATTAAAAATCCAAAATGTACAGTTAGGGCATCTAAATGCCCACCAAAGTACAAGAAGCTGCCTATGCCAACTGCTAAGATGACTATCTTAGAGTTGGGGGCCAACCAGTGTGCCTGGTGCAAGACCCCTCCTGTCTCTGGGTAGTCCACCAGGTTGAAACTCTCCTTCAAGTTGAGCGTTCTCATTCTGAAGAACTGCAAATTGCTACCCCGTCTCCCGGAACCCGTCCTCGAGTGAGGTGATCCTATATAGAGCCCGAGTATTTTCCTCTGAGAGCTTTTGGGATCTCGTCTCTAACTTGGACGACGCCCAATCGAGATAGGCGGCCCGCTCTTCACTCCGCAAAGCCTCGGTGACAGTAGCATTCATTCGGCACTCCACGTTCTCCATTGCAGAAAGATCTATGCATGTCAGGGATAGTCGCAAGATCCTGGTATCCCTCCAATGCAATGCCCTCTCCACCACTCGGAGGACCTTCTGAACTTGCTAAGCATCAAGGTACGGTCAATCGGGAATAGCGGCAAAAAGCATAGTAGTTGAGCAAAGAAGCCGGTAAGAGCGGGATCCCTCGTTTGGTTGTGGCTGTGGCGATGATCTGATTGCTCGCCCCCCTAGTTGAGGGAACCCAGTTCCAGTACTAGAGTTCGCTGGGGGCTCCTCGTCCCTAGTCCATCTAGACAACTCACTGAGGCTCGAGTCATCTAGCAAAGACAGTGTCTCCCCGCTAGTCAGCGTGGACAGAGATATCCAGAGAGCAAAAAAGTATAGAGACGGCTAGGCACTAGTGCTTAAACAGCCAACACCTCAGCCTCATAGCAATGCTCCCTTGGCTCTCCATCTCTCTCACCGCCTGGCCTCCCAAAGCACGTCCTCATAGCGATGCGATCTAATTCAGAGCCTGAGATTTTTTCCTCTGAGAGCTCTTGGATCTTGCCTAAGGCTCGGACAGCTCACCGTTGAAGTCGGTGGCTCGCCCTTGATTCTACGGAACCCCTGCTTCTGATAACGGGTCAACCAGGAGCAACCAACTCACGGACGTTACACTTTCCGCACATATAGCTATCGCCCCAACCCAACAATGGTGTCACTTCAGGATATTAAAAAAGCACGTCTCCATGATGGCCTGACATGCCACTTTCTAAGATTACAAACTGGCGGCGTATAACATTGGCAATCTTGAGGCTAATCCGACCGGCTCACATTATAATATCCCAAATCCCTATTTGATTTATTTTAGATAAAATTATTATTTTTCATAATTTGGATGCAATGGAAGTTATATATATATATATTGTGAACATTTGAAGGATATTCAGATCAGTTGGACTAGTACCCATGACGTGTCGGTGCTGGTGTCCGAGCACCGATTGGATTATAAAAGGATGGTAAAGGAAAAGGGAAAGAAAAAAAATTATAATTATAATAATAAAATGGGGGAGAGCAGCTGCGAGCAACAGAAGAAAAAAAGGGGAGAAAGGGAAAAAGGAAAAGAAAGAAAGAAGAATGAGAGAAAAGAGAAGGTAAGGAAAGAGGTGCCATGGAGGGCTGCAGCAACCCCCAACCGAAGGAAATCAATGCCGAATTCGGAAGCCCGATGAAGCCCTTTCTACGATTTACCCTCCATTTTATGCGTTGGTGTGAATAGAAGGAGGAAGACGCGAGCCGAATAGAGAGACCGCCGCCATCGTCGCCATCACCAAAAGAAATTTATGAAATTGAGGCAAGCAAATTCTTTCTTTCTATTTATTGATATTGATTTTTTACTTGTATGTGCCGATTTTGAGGAAAATTGGTCGAAATTCGGTTGATGGGTATTTAGGGGCTCACGCGAAGGTAGAGTAGAGAGGAGGGAGTGAGAGAGAGAAAAGGGAGGTAGTGCGTGAAGCAGATGAAGAAGAAGAAGAAGAAGAGGGGGAGGAGAAGAGAAGAGGTGCGTGGGTGAAGGCATAGAAAGAGCCTGGTGAAGGTGAAGGCAGTGCTTGCATGTACCGTCGGTTCACTGCCGTTGCTAGGGACACCACCATCAGCCGCTACCGGAAACCGCTTCAGAGTTGTTAATGACATGGTTAGCGTCGCCATGCCGTGCTAGATCGCCGTTGGATGAAGGTGAACCTAGCGCACTGCAGAGAGGAGGAAGGGAAGAGAGAGGATGGCACATGTGGTAGAGAAGAAAGAAGTGCACGGTTTGAGTACCTCGAAGCATCCTTTTAACAAATTTGTTTGATATAAGGTCGAGTTAAGTATCTTCTAACCCTATTATTTGTTTGATTTTGCATTTGATAATGTTTTGTTTCGATTTGGAGGTTTTAAGTTCGTGTGTGCACTTTTAACTAACCTGTTTATTTTCCCTGTGGATGCATGACAATTTTATCGGTTGTTTGAGGGTTTTATTTTGTTTCTGTTGATATTTGTAGGTTTTGTTATTTTCTGAAAAAATGGGTAATATTCGGACACTGTATATATTTATATTGGTATGTGTATACGGAAATATATTTTCACATACATGTGTCGGGGTTATGGTCACTACCTTTGGATTTGTTATTGGATATTCTAACTACTTTCTAATGGGGAGATTTGTTATTGGAAATCCCTTTCTATCGGCAGGAAAGGTTTGGATGTAGTGACCTACCCATTTGAATAATTTATTTGAATTTATATATATTCGGATGTCCTAATATATCTAACAATTTAAGAAATTGCACCCAAAGTTGCGAGTAGTAAAACATAGTGAGCAATCTTGCCTATGGGAGATAGAGTGCATAGGTGACCTAGCATTTTGGCCTTACCTGCATTTGATTTCGCCTAAGGTTACCGGGTCAGGAATAACCATTTTCTTAAGTTAGTTTTAAAATAATTGGAGCTCAGATTTGGTGCATATTTTGTGTTTTTGCATAGATTTGGATATTTATAATTGGATTTTGGACTTGGATTTAAGATTCGCTGATTTTGGCCACAGATAGGTTTTTGTATGTCTCGTACATTTAATTTTAAATATATGTTTTGATCTGAACATTTGAATTATATGTTGTGATACTGCTTCGGTTTCTACGTACGCAATTAAATCATCTGGCTATTGGATTTTGCCCCAGATCACGAATTAATCGGGCCTTGGATTTGGACTTAAAATGGGACTTTGGATTGGACATCTACTTATTGGAATTGGTCCGAATCACTTCTGTTATATATATGTGTGTGTGTGTGTCCCGAGGGGACTGTTTTTGGATTTGATATTTAATTTGAGTACGAGACTACCATTGGATTTGAATATTGGATTTTATTAGATTTTAATTTGGATTTGATGATTGGATTTTTGTATCGGCAATTTGAATTTATATTTGTTTTATTATTTGGTATTTATTCCTTGACCCTCCATTTGATTTATTGGACACGTTTGCTTGTATATAATACTTGCTGAGCTCTAGGCCCATGTCTTATATTTTATCCCTTCAGAGTAGAAGGCTCGGATGCATTACGGGAGCATGGACATGATTTATCAACTGTTCGTCCAATTTTGTGAATTTTAGCTCCGTTATGGTTTAAATTGGTATTTGATGTAATTGGATTTGGGTTTTTGCTGGGTATAAGCCCATGGTTATATTTCGAGAATAGTTTGAAAATTATTTTATATATCGATCATGATTATGGTTGAATTATCACCCTTACGATAATTGTAGAGTAGGTTGTATTTATATTGTTCTAACGGTTGTTCGATAAGGTCTTGTGTGGGTTTTGATTTGTTGGGTCCTGTATATTTGGTTTATCACACCCAGATTTTAGAACTTAACGTTATTTATTGAATTTATTTGAGATTTTAAATTTTAGAAATAATAATTAATTAAACCTGCTGAATTCTGGGTCATGACACACATCCCAACCGAGTGTTCAGGATGAACCGCCGCGAGCCAGGACCACCGGAAGACCGAGTCGCCAGTGGTTCGGATTGTTCGATTGCCAAGCATTAAGCGGCGGAAAGTAACGGTCAAGCAATTCTAGTATTCGCACCATGTAAGAGCATGGGAAAAGAGTCTTCATTGATTCTAGCTTGTGGTTGTGTAGACTCCATGCTAACTCCAAACTCTTACACTACATGGCTAGTGAAGATAGTTTGTGATGTGAGGCATAGATAGCCCCTCTATTTATAACCAAAGGAGAAGATCAACCAGCATTAAACCAAAGAGATTATGCTGGCACCAGAGGATCGCCAGCGGCAGAGCACCGATCAGCGCAAAATCCTTCCGAGCAGCGCAAAAATCCGTAGGATGTATGGGAAAGGAACACACTTATGGACCTGC
Source organism: Nepenthes alata (assembly GCA_028571085.2). Classification (NCBI taxonomy): domain Eukaryota; kingdom Viridiplantae; phylum Streptophyta; class Magnoliopsida; order Caryophyllales; family Nepenthaceae; genus Nepenthes; species Nepenthes alata. The sequence goes on along the minus strand of JAOVVI020003425.1, from coordinate 10,783 downwards.
ACATCGACGTCCGATCATTATATGCCAGTTCTAATTTGCTGACAAAATGGAATGTACATCTAATATTATGTTGATGGAAGAACACTATATCAATGATCAATTTATTGTGGATCATAATCAATTAGCCACTACAAACTAGCTAGACATCGTGTTGAATTTTGCCTTTAATGTCTAAGCTACTCACAATTCAAAATGGCCTAATGAATAGGGTTATTAAATGGGCCTGGCCGCTAGCATAGCATAGGACAATTTTCTTTTAGTCCAACACTGCTTATGGCCTACTTATGCTGGGCTGTTTCGTGCTGATTTAGGCACAATTGTAATAAAAAAATTAAAAAATAGATAAAAAATAAAATTATACAAAATATTATAAAAAATACATTATGTTTTATTTATTCTATTAAATACTTTTAATGTTAAATCTACAACAGTAGAAAAAATATATATTTAAGAACTTATTTTTAAATTTCACTTGCATTTTCACTTTGCCTCTGTAGTCATCTTCTTTATTGAAATTTAAAATGATTGAAATTCTAATGTAATTTTTTGTGTTTAACTATCATTGAAAAAGATGAAGATTTCTATTATTTTTGATGTCATCTTGCTTCTTTTTTTATAAACTACTCGATCCCCAGCATTGAACGTTGACTCCAATGACACTGTACTTGTTGATGGGGCTAAGAAAACCCATAGTATTGATATAAGTACAGAAAACGTGTGCTCATTAGCCTTCCAACAATCCAAAAATTTGAAATCTGATCTACTAGTTGTAAAGATGGAAATGTGATTGGATTGTAAGTTGTAAAGAAATTCAACCAGTGTTGTATTTTCACTAATTGACCGTGTTTCACATCGAGTCTGTATCAAAGAAAGCAAATCTCGTTTACCGGGAGGTTCCGAACCACCTCTGCTTCTATTGTTTGATTGTGCTATTGTACTAAATGGTTCCGGTGTTGATTGTGGTGCATTCAAATTGTACATTATAGGCAAGTTTTGGTGGACTTGTGTCTCCATTTTTTCAGTACAGTTGGTCATCTCCATGTTAGCATAGAATTCTTCAAGACCGATATATACCCCACATAATTTTATGTGGAGATCCATAATTGTGGCGATATAAGCTAGCATTAGAAAATTTCTCCAATATTTCAAAAGTTTATTTCTAAAAAATATAGTTAAATATAATATTAATAAATATATTATTTTTAATAATTTTAATATTTACTTAAATTTATTTCTTTAAATTTTATATTTATTTCCATTGCCATTATGATACGGTGAAAATCATAAAAATTGGCGCAAATTTTTCAATAAATGACAACAATAAATTTTGTGTTGTATAATGAGTACCTACAAGTTCGTTAGTAACAAAATATAATATTTTCAAAAAATGTTTAATTAATTCAATAATCTTCCAATCGGCATCCGTAATCGGCTCGACCATTGGAATATTTTCGTTGTGAAAGATAGTTAAAATATAATGAAAAATATGCAGTGTTCAACATATAGTAAGTAGAGTTCCATCATGTTGTATAGACAATCTTCGATCTTCTTGTAGTTGAGTTAGTTCTGTTAATATAATATCCTAAAACACTGTTCCTGAAAAGAAGATATTTTAATAAATAGAAAATTTTTTCTTTATTTTTTCTTATAATGAGAAATGAATTACAAAATATTATTGATACAAATGTTAATAATATGACATGTATATTTTATATAAAATAATTTACCATTCAAAATTATAGAAAATTTTGATTTAAATAAAGAAATAGTAGCATTATTATTTAAATTTTTTTTCAAAAGTAATAAAAAGTCCTATTAAATATTTTATATTAATTTATAATAGTACTAATTGTTTTAGAAATTATGGAAATAGTATGCGAATGGTCAAAAATTTTAAAACTAATAATTTTTTTTTGTAATTTTCAATTTTTAGAAATCCAATGTGCGGTAACATAAATATAAGATAAGTTATTACGTGATAACCGTATATTATTAGTTAAAACTATTATATTTTATTTGTATTAATTTTGAAATTAATTTTTGTTTAAATTGTAAAAAAATAGATAGTATTAAATTTAATAGTATGTCGAGATATTTTTATATATTTGGGGTGTAATTACTTCTGTGCATGCCTTTCAAACTTATAGTCTTCGACCATAAGAAAAGTACTTTCTGAATGAACTATATATTTTATCAGTTCTTGCCCATTTTGCCTTTGATCGTACTGAAAACTCCTAGCATTGCACCACTTAAAAACATTAGTTCAATTTGAGTTTTGGATAATCGTTATCTCTCGTATTTTTTCATGTGTCGCATTAGGTGTTCGGCACTTTTAAAATTTTCACAAGTATAATCTTTTTTATATTTTTTTACAAACAGTCCTTTGCTGATCGTTAATTCATTTAATTTTAAAAAGTTGCCATATAGTATTATAATGTTTTCTAAGGGATGGCTAGAACTAAAAGGAATAGTTAGTATTTGGGGTAGGTTATAATTATGATATTTTAGAACAATTATCAGTATGTATATGTGGTGAACTCGGTGTGTGAGTATTGGAATAATTTTTTCATGTCCCTTTACTACCGGAATTAGGAAAATTGTGCCATAATTAATAATTAAGTTATGAAATCATAATATTATTATATGAATTATTGATTAAAACTAATAAAAATAATGCAATTGTATCATTATCACACTATCACTTGTTGTATAAGAGTGATAGAGTAAATAGTGGAGAGATAAGTTGTAAGTAGGGGTTATTAGGGTATTTATAGTTTTTTTTTGTTTAATTAATTATTTTTTTATTTATAAAAAGGGGGCAACGGTTTGCTGTTCATTGCCCCCTCCTAAGAGTAGCCGAAGTGCCAAATGGCCATATCACAGTTGTGAATTAAAAAATAATAATTAGCAGGTTGTACCTGGCATGACCCAATCCTGCCGTGGGCCGGTATGGCATGCCGGCCAGCTAACTTGCGGCCTGACACAAACCAAAGTGTTGGGACGTGCCTAGCATTGTCTAGTTAGCCGCAAGAATGGCATATTGAATGGGTTGGAGATGGATGATAATATTAGTATTGATATTAGTCGTAATCATATTAGTCTACACGTATCAGCATATGATATATCAAAGTAAAATATTTTCTATGAATTATAAGCTATTAGGCAAATATTCATCGATATTTCGGTATATATTGCCAATATGACAATATATCGTAATTTTGCCACGGTATTAAGAAATATTAGTATCATGAGCCCTATACTAATATATTAGCCAATTATTGGATATTAGCAGATATTTCATTCCAACATGGAGCTTTTCAAGATATAATTTGTCCAACAGTTTGGATGGAGAACTTGGGTCTAGTATGAAGAAAGCTAGAATCAATAACAAGGAAATGATGGCAGTGGTCAGTTTCACAATGATGTTTGGCACCTCCTTGTCATCATACAGATGGTAATCATGTAGCACAAGACGTCAATGTCCTTTCAATTACTCAGTTCAAAGTCTGTATTTATTAAATAGAAATCACTCATCCTCATCCAAGCCCAAGATTTCGTTTCTGAGAAGTGGAGAAAGGACAAAGTTTGAAGGAGAGAGAATAAAGGGATTTCTCATAGTAATTTCTTGGGTGAAAATTTCATCCACTTGATTCACAAAATCCTCTTCAATCTCAGACAAATCACTACTAACAAGTCCAACTCACTATTTGACCCAATTTAGATTGGTAAAGAAAATAGTGGAAGTATCATATAAGTGATTTAAGATGGTGATGGTGGTGGTAGTTCGGTGAATAGGGTGGTGACATGGTACAGGAGTTGTCAAAACTTATACTCCACTGGCCAACTGATGCACAGCAGAAGAACAACAACAGTCGCCTTGTAAATCAGTTAGAAGTTAGTTAGGAGTTTGTTATTAGTTTTTTAACTTAGTTTTAACATATTCTATTATTTTTGGATTGTTTGATTCTTCTTGTATAAATACTCAAACATGTGTAGCTTAATAGATTATAAGACTGTATCCTTTACAGTTCACATCTCGGGCAGATCCTCTCATCTTCCATATCCTTGAGGTTTCTTCCTCTGACATGGTATCATAGATTCTCTAGACATAGCTGATTCAAGCTTTGTTTCTGTTAATCAAGTAGATGATTCTTGCAATCCTTTCTACATCCACCATGGATATAGCCTGGACACTGTTCTGGCTGCTCAAGTTCTCAAAGGAGACAACTATGCTTCATGGACAAACTCAGATTATCCATGTTAGTCTGCCTAAACCAGATCCAACAGATTCCATGTTTGAGGATTGGTAGAGAAGTCATGATATGGTATATTACTGGATTTTGAATTCTGTACCGACTGATATTGCTTCGAGTGTTCTGTTTATGGATTCTGCTTGTGACATCTGGAACAACTTGAAAGAAAGGTTTCGTCAAATGAATCGAGCCAGGATCTACCAACTTAAGAAAGTAATTTCCAATCTAACTCACTAACCTCCAACTTACTTGGATAAGTATTACTGTCAGCAAGCAACTTCTTTACTCGGAAAGTCTATTGTTCCGAATAGCAAAGCTGCTTCTTCTACCTCTGTTGCCCCTGGTATTCAATATGATTTGAGCTCATACCCTACCTACGACAAATTAAACCATTATATCGTACCTATGTTCTTAACAATTCTAAGTCAATTAACCTAAATTTTTTAAACAAGCTTTTCACATTCCTGAATGGTGTGAGGCGATGAGCCAAGAGATAAAGGCTCTTGAGGATAACAAATGGGTTATAAAATCAAGCTACGAGTCAATGGAACTGTTGAAAGGTATAAGGCACATTCAGTGGCTAAATGATATGCTCGAAAGGAAGGCTATGACTATTTTGATATGCTCTCTCCAGTGGCAAAATTGCTTCAGCTTGTACCTTTCTTGCTGTTGCAGTTGTAAAGCAATGGCATATCCGTCAATTGAATGTTAAGAATGATTTCTTTCGTGGAGATTTAAATGAGGAAATCTATATGGATCTTCCTTTTGGTTTTCACAAACAAGGGGAGTATTGTTTAGTTTGCAGATTGATCAAGTCCTTATATGGTCTCAAACGAGCTTCATGAAAGTGGATTGCAAAATTTTCTGAATTCTTACTAGCAGAAAATTTTATTCAATATAAATCTTTCAAGACACATTGATAAACAATTCAGAATTAAAGACCTGGGAAATTTGAAAATTTTCCTAGGACTTGAAGTGGCAAGATGTGATAGAGGTATCTCATTGTGTCAAAGAAAATTTGCTCTAGAAATATTGCAGGACACTGGTTTTATAGGTGCCAAGCCAGTAAAGACACCCATGGAGCAAAATTTTCAGTTGAACAAAGAGACTGGAGATTTATTAACTGATCCTAGTATGTACAGGAGACTAGTGGGAAGACTTTTATACTTGACAATCACAAGACTTGATTTAAACTTCACAATAGAGAAGTTAAACCAGTACATGGATGCACCTTGGTAGCCAAATTCAGATGCAACATTTGGAATATTAGGATACATCAAGAGTACACTCAGGTAAGGACTATTCTTTCTTTCACAAAGTGACTTACAACTAAATGTATTCTCAAACTCAGATTGGACTTGTTGTCCTGATACACAGTTCAGTGACAGGTTTCTGTGTTTTCTTGGGGGACTTATTGATATTATGGGAATCAAAAAAACAAACAGTATCAAGATCCTAAACAGAAGCCAAGTATAGGGCAATGGCTGTAGCTTGTTATGAGGTACAGTGGTTGTTGTATTTTCATTTGGGCATCACACATAAGGCACCAACTCTTCTATTTTGTGACAATATAGCAGTACCCCACATTGCTGCTAACCCTGTATTCCACAATAGAACGAAACATCGAGATACTCTGTCATTTAGTAAGGATAAGATCCAAGGAAAAATTATTTGCGCATTGCATATTAATTCTTCTCATCAACTGGCAGATATTGTGAGCAAACTGCTTGGAGTATCACACTTTTGCTTGTTATTATCCAAGATGTGTATAATATATATGCATTATCTTGAGGAGTGTCAAAATTTATACTCCACTGGCCAACTGATGCACAACAGAACAACAACAACAGCAGTCTTGTAAATCAGCTAGAAGTTAGGAGTTATTTATTAGTTTGTTAGTTGGTTAACGTAGTTTTAACAGATTCTGTTATTTTTGGTTTGTTTAGTTCTTGTATAAATACTCAAACTTGTGTTGTTTAATAAATTATCAGACCATATTCTTTCCAGTTCACAGCTCGGTTAGATTCTCTTCCATATCCTCGAGGCTTCTTCCTCTGACTGAAATGGAGCAGGAGAAAGGGCCTTTTAGAGAGCAATTCAAAAATAGGAGAGAGCAGTTGTTCTGGTGAAGTGTTCTGAGACGGTGCTGGTGTTGGGCTGTTGGGGGGGGGGAAGAGAGAGAGAGAGAGAAAGAGAGGTTATTTGGACAATTTTGCCAAGTCAGCACCGTGTTGTTGGATAATCAAGGTGTCTTAAGCACATTGTTTGAACTTCAAAACTTCTCAGTAACCTTGATAAGGATATTTAAGGCTTACTACACTTTAATCTCCTTTGCAATTGTCAATGGGCATTGAAAGATAAGGGTTACTTGTGGGAATTTTGAAGCATAGGGATTTGATTGCATAAATGCTTGATATCTCTAGATACCTTTATGTCTTTATCTATACTTTCTTTTCACTACTTTCCTCAGTGAATTATTTCTACTTCATCCTCTTTCTTTACCAATACTAATCATCACTTCATAAGATTATCATGAAATACACTGGGAGTAGAATGAAAGGTTACAGAGCAATAAGATGCTTGATAATCTTGCTAATAGATAGAAAACTATTAGAGAGAGTAGATGCATGTACAATTGAAGACATAGTAAGTGTGCGAGAAAGTGAGACATTCCCAACTCCTAAAATTGGCATAGGAAGTCCTATTAGCATTTGGACCATAGATGAAAATATTGGTACAGTATTGGTTGTGGCCACATCAGAAAATACATATCAACATTGGTTATATTGAAAGAAAATTTCTAAAAATCATAAGATGATAGGGTTATGTCGGCTGATACTGCAACATGTTGCTATATTGTGCGGTATTAGGAAATATCGGTATTGGCAATCCAATATTAATATAAATCGGACAATATTGATATTTGGACAAATTTTATATAGAGGAAAGTTAAAGAGTCAAACAAGGAAGATTTACTAGTCATGTGATTAGTAGCCCCTGATTTGATAACCCAATTGTTAGAAGTAGTATATTTGGGAACCAAACCCGGTTTACTCTATTGAGTAGATAATCAAGTGAATGAGAGGCATAAACAGTGTCAATGGCTGCAATCTGGGCAGGTTTCTTGTTTTTTCTTTTGGCTTGGTTGAGCTTGTACTAAGTCAGATACCCATGCTTCTTCCAGCAAATGGTTGCTGTATGTCAAGTGTTATTATAGCTAGTGCAGATGCGAGTGAAGTCAGTAAACAGTGTAAGAGATGGTGACACTCATAGTCCCATGCCTCTTCTGGTGCTTTTCAAGTGAGTGTGACTGTGAGTGGAGATGTCAATAGAAGATGCCCGAGTTGGCCAAAACTTGACTGATAACTTGGTCCAGGCTGAAGTCAAGACCTGCAACAAACACGTAGGCCCAACCTTCTGCAGTTTGCTTTCTTCATTTTTTTAATGCCCACGACACAAATCATGTCATGGGGCATTGGGCAATCAAGTTCCGTGAAGATGGAGTTCAACTCGTTGTAGTATTTGATAAGAGATCAACCACTTTGACATGATTGGAAGGACTTCTTCATCAGTTTGTAGACTTTGGAGGAGTTAGAAGCACCAAGATAGCTTCTTTTTATGACATTCCAAACTTTCTTGGCCATTCCACAGTGCACAATATGAGATATCAACTTCTCAGTCATGGAATTGATGAGCCAAGACTTAACTAGCATCTTTGGCCTCCCATTCATCATAGCATGGATCATCTTCTGCTGGTGTAGTTGTGCTGCCTCTAATATAACCTTTTTTCTTCCTGCTCACGACATGCATCTCCAAAATTTTGGACCTAACAAGGTAATTAGTGTCATAATTTTATAGGAATTGGAAATGATGTATCATGTAAGATGATCGTAGGAGGATACTTCTTTCTATTAGGAATACTCACATCCGAAGACATCTTGGTAGGGAACAACGGCGTCAAGGTATATTGAAGCAATGCTGAGTGGCTCAGTACTACTTGTGGCATTTGGGTTGGCAGCATCTAGAATGCTGCAAGTTGAAATTTAGGTTTCAGGGTTGAGCCACAAAGATCTGAAGAAGATCTGAAGTGGGCAGGAAAATAATTCTTAACCAGTGCTCTGATACCTAATTAAAAAAGGTATATATACAAGTTACATGGTATATATACAAACAAGTTACATGTAAGGGTACATATGTAAGGTTATATAAACAAGTTACATGGTCCTATGCTAACTTTACAAACAATTTGAAATCAAATCTGACTGCTAATTCCTAGATAAATAAGGAAATACAATCATATTCGATAATCGTCATCCCATAATATCTGCTAACTTCCCATAGCATATGCTAACTTTATCTCTGAGGGAACAAAAAAATAAAATCACAGAACAGAGCCCAAACATTCTGTGAAAATTCTTCTGGTCACTATTTTGTGACATGCCTTCTAATTTGTGGAACTGACAGGTACCTGGTGTAACTGATGTTGGCCTCAAACCAAGGCATGTGAAGAAAGTTGCTGTAATTGGTGGGGGTTTGATGGGGTCTGGCATAGCAACTGCTCTTATTCTTGGCAATATTCATGTTATTCTCAAGGAAATTAATACCGAATATCTTTTGAAGGGGATGAAGACAATAGAAGGTAGCTGTCTTCAATATCAGTTGATGTTTATTGCAATGGTTTCCTGGTTACAGTTTGTTGTAAGACTGTTGAAAATGACTAATGATTTCAGGGCTTTGCTAGATGTTCCATCCATTTACAACCCATTCTCAATATGTAGGGTCCATTGAGATTTGAGAAAAAAAGAAAAAGAAATGAAAAAAAAAAGGTTCCTTCTTGTAGAGAGTGGGTTGTAAGTAGATGGGATAAGTAGCATTTCTGTTATTATAATGCAGTGTTATGACTGTTGTTGCTTGATTGGAAAGAGGTTCCTAGAAATTAAGTGGAAAAGAAGTAAGGTATCATTGCCATTATGGCCTCCGCAGAGCGTATCTGGAATCAACTCATATATTGTGTGGTAGATGTTCCAATTTTGACAAACTGACAATACTTTGTGTTGCAGGCAATGTCAGAGGCTTAGTGACAAGAGGGAAGTTAGCACACGAGGAGGCAGAGAAAGCCCTTTCGATGCTTAAAGGTGTATCGGACTACTCAGAATTTAAAGATGTGGATATGGTCATTGAGGTCTGTTGTCTCAAATCCTAGCATTTTACTAGAGTTTGTGTAAACAAATCTAGAATATCTCTTCAAGCAGGACGTGAAATCTATGGTATCACTTAAAGATTGTTTTAAGTGTTTTTTCTACTTGCAGCTTGCTGTTTTCAATTCACTTGTTGACGATGTTGCTTTTATTCGTTGTGGCAGGCTGTTGTTGAAAATGTTTCACTTAAACAAACTATATTTCGTGATATTGAAGAAGCCTGCCCTCCCCACTGCATTTTGGCAACAAATACATCTACTATCAATCTTGATGTAATAGGTGGAAGGACAGCTCAGCATCGCATTGTGGGGGCTCATTTTTTCAGGTTATCAGTTTTATCCTTATCTCATATTTTCAAGGATCTTTAACTTTTCCTGCTTCTCAATGGGGTTCAAATCCATTGATTGACTCGTTTCTTCGATGAGAGCTGAATTTTACAAACAGGTTGTTGCATCCCAATACGTGGCTTCATAAAGCTTGAGCTATGATGTGAAACCCAAAAACAATATTCATATACATACGGAATAAAGCAATAAACAAAAATTCCAGCACTACAAGCCAAAATATAGCTGAAACTGCAACTTTATACCTGACATTCCGAGACAAAACATTGGAATCCATTACGGTATTTGCCTTAGTTAACTACAATCATGCACAGCCAATGCACAACACTGGTCATGCTAAAAAAATGGCTTCCCCAAATTTTCTCGACTCTAGTTCTCTCCTGAAAGCTAACAAGGATGCAGACTCATCACCCTAAAATGGTAAACAATTCATGGAGTGAGCTAACAAATGAGTGAACAAATCCTTATACATGAATTGAGGGATATATGAATTGGCTTTCAATGATATCAATAATTTAGACAACGATGTGAAACAAGTAGAAAGCAACTCTATTTATTATAATAGAGAAGCTATCTAGGGGACAATTAATCAAAACAATAGGAAGTACATGGTACAATGGTGTATGATGTTGCTCAATAATCTTTTTAGTATATTGTGATGCTCAATAATGTTAAAACACTAAAGAAACAAGAACAACCACGGCTACAGGGTACTGGAGAGTAATTTGAGCTGTGTGTTGGTACTTGTTCAACCTCTACTTGTTTTACCTTCCTTTTTTGGTTTTCACTTGTGATGATGCTCTTTCTTTCTGTTATATTCCTTAAGCTCTCCTTATTGTAGTTGGAAGCAGTTCATGCATATAGATATGGTGACAAAGACACTAATGTTCAGATTTTACACTTGCTGCAAGGTGGCATCTTCTTGTTAATACCTTGTTCATATTTTCCACCTCATGCTATAAGTGGCAGCATTAAGATTGGGCTAATT